>BPLQ01004406.1:0-21731 GCA_021605075.1 Caerostris darwini
TGTGTTTGTTGAACCTGGAGATGTTTGGTTTCGACTTAAGATGTCATATGCAGTGGAAAGTTTCTTGGAAAGAGTTCTATTCTAATGCAAATAAGATACCAGATTAATAATCACAGCTCATTTACATTTCCATGATTATAAAGATTTCGCATATCAATAAACGTTTTGTTGTGTTATTTTCTATTAAAATAATATTAGAACAGATCTCAAAATACCACTTGGACCTGATAGCATTATTAGAATAACATACCCGCGGTACACATCGAACATTGTTGAAAGCAGATCAAAATTATGTCAACGAAACGAATTAAACACGGCACCATTCACATTTGAAGAGAAATGGCATTGTTTCATTATGATGGCTGCGGTATGACAGAACTCGGATCTTTTGTTTTCCTATTCAAATAGATTTCTTTATACACACAAACATCACTTCGCGTGAATAGGATTACGAGTTCATTGTCTGTTTGAAATGTAGATATTTGGTTTCAGGCTTAAGATGTCACGTGCAATGGAAAGTTTCTTGAAACGAGTTCTATTCTAATGCAAATAAGGTATTAGATTGTTGCAAGGTAAATTAATCTTGTGTTTGTTCAAACTCTTTTAATATTTCATTCAATAACATTCGCTAGAAAACGTTACTTTCATTCCTGAATTAGAATAAGGGAGCAAGTTAATTAGAACACAGAATAAACCTTAAAGTGAAAATGCTTTGTTTTTATTAAGCTGGGTTCTGTAACGTAGCAATTTCCTTGTTGAAACAAAAAAATGTCAATACGCGTGCACAACTACAATGATGCATTCGCTGATTATTTCGAAAAACAATTGTTGGATATTGGGAATGGTAAAATGGCAATCGATGACGATATACAATATATCACATTGCCAACAAACATCTGTAAAGTATATCACAACAACCACAGGTGAAATAATTCACAAAGTTTCCCCAAAGATCGCACAAAATTACAAAAACCTTCAGTGGCTCAATACATGTGTTATATTAGCAGCTAAAAACAATGCCAATGCCATCAATGTCGGCATCAAAATCTTCTATTCGCTACGCCTACAAAACTCTTCAAAATTTCTTTGGATACTCTAGAGCAGGAATCTCCAAACTACGGCCGTGGGCCAAATCCGGCCCGCCAGTGTCATCCATCCGGCCCGCGACAGCGAATAGCGTATTGTTGCTGTAATTAGTTGGATAAAAAAACTCAGAATGAAAATAACTCGGTTTTATTTACTTTCTAGGTAAAGGTATAGTATAATCGTAGGTATAATACGTATCGATACGCACAATAGTAATTGTAGTAATTGAACCAGCGAATTTAGCAGCGTACGCTCGCTCAGAGCGCGCACTTGGTGACTAGTCTAGCAATTATAGATAATGGCAGAAAAATTAAAACAGTTTTGGCCTTTGGTACTTACTGGAGTAAACAGTGTGGCCTTAAGGCTGGAAAGTTTGGAGACCCCTGCTCTAGGGGATTGGCTAACTAAACAACGCAGAACAATTAATGTCTCTAAATTTCAAGCCATCGTTTTCCAAAAAAGGACACACCAGACAACCATGTACTAAACTCTCCCTTTTCGATGAACAAATTGAATAAGCAATTAATATTAAATATCTCGATTTGATCATAGACAGTAAATTTCGACCTCATATTCAAAAAAAAACCCCCCCCCCCCCCCAAACAAAAATGCAGGAACAAATTTCAACTCATTCTGCCACTCATCAATAAATATTTTAAATTAACTTTGTCAAACGAAATTCTTTTCTACAAGGAAGTTCTAAGGCCTATCTTTATTTACGCTTCCCCAATCTGGGGTCTATGCTGCAAAATCTAACAAAAAAATCTGTAAAAGTTATTCAAAACAAACTTCGTATCATCACTGGTGCACTCTAGTTTGTCCGCAACTCTACGATCCATCAAGATTTAAATATTGATCCTATTGATAACTATATTACAAAACTTTCTATAGATTTCTTCAATACTATCGCTACCCACTCATCAAGGCACATATTTTCCATTGAATTGCGTCAAAATAGTGTAAGTTATTTTGGTTTCTACTTCTAAAGGGAATCGGAGCCTCAAACCACCTTAATTTCTTGTTCACTTATTTATTCTACTTAATTTCAATAACTTTTATATTTCTAATGCAGCTGTGAAATACTTAGACAGTTGTCTTTTACGTCATAATCAACGGCTGCACGCACAAGCCGAAGTTACTCGCTTAGCACTACCTATGCACGTGTCGCTTGAAGATAAGCTACAAACGTGGAGTAACACTGCCCCCGCTACGCTCTTCGATCCTGTTAGACCGGGAGCTACGGTATTAAGGTGGATTCCGAACCGCCACAAACAAAGGGGGGCTGTCATTAGTCTTGTTGGGTATGGGTAAGACAGCATTATATAATTTCTAGAAATATACAATATATAATATAAGTATATATACATATATATAAGTGTATATATAATATATGAAGCCTGATGGCCTGGTGGCTAGAGCTCTGGTGCTCGGAGCCACGAGTGAGGTTCGAGTTCTGGCGGTGGCATGGAGGCTTGGGAAGGGTTCGAAATCCACTTTAAACCGTAAGTCCCGGTATCACATGACTATAATTACTACTACACGATACCACATAACTGTGCCTAGAGCTGAGTGGCCCCTTTACAGTTTGGGAAATGATGTGTGTCAGAAGATTGATTGGGTTCTATAACGCTCTGCGGTCCTATGAGACCGGAATATACATTTTAAAGTGGATTCTAAACCCCTACAAACAACCATGGCACCCTCCCGGTATTCGATTCCGAAACCTGTGGTACCGAGGGCCAGAGCTCTAGCTCCTCGGCCATAAGGCCCCTGGTTTTTCATGACTGTACAGGGTTGGGCGTAGTGCTGAGAACCCTACCCCGTAAAAAGAAAACATCTCCTAGAAATCTGCCAGCTGGCAGACAGCCTTGTCCCACCATGGAACTGTTGCTCCACTGAGGATGATGATGTAATTATATATAATATATATAAACTTATATAAGTTATAGTATAATGGGCAGTATACAATTCTATCTGGAGGATTTTTTTCTATCTTCAGAATACTTATTTCCAAAACTCAATTTTAAAGCTGCCCAAACAAAGTAGAGGGCGTCGTCGTTGAATAAAATATATAAAAAAGCGGAAAACCCGTCAGGAACCGGAAAAACAAAAATCAAACATATTCCGCTTAAAATGGCATGGACACCCATTCCACTGCCACTGTTAACAGTGCGAAAACTATCTTCTTCTCCAAAAACATCGGATTTCCCGTCTCCGACAAACAAGAGAAACCATCTGCGTCTCATCCGTGCCCGACAAGGCTAATGACAGTCACCCTCCCTCCCCCAGTGTCGCGGTAATTGCCACAGAGAAAAAGTAATGAAGTCGCCACTAAAGTTTTCCGCCGAATTGCTGTCCTTTTTTGTCGGCCGGCTCCTTTCCTTTTTGAAATGCGGCGAATTTAATACATATTTACCTTGGAAGTGGTATACGGAGACGAAGTCAATAAAGTACATGATTTAGCGGCATTATTTCAGTGCGCGTATTTTAGCTGTGTTTAATGTATATTTAGCGTATGCGCATATTTAACGTATGCAGCTGTAAATTTTATGCTGGAGCTCAAAATTACGAATTTCGCGTCATCTGTTATTTTTTTTTTTACGCATCTTTCAATTTTAGAGGTGAACCTAATTATTACGAATTATAACTGTTTTTCTAATTTCATCTGCTGATCCAAATCAATTGTTTTATATCAAAGGGGTGATATTCAATCCGTTGTGATAGTAGGATAAAAGAAACAGAGTTTTCAAACAAGGGTCCAGTTGCAATTGTAACTTCTTCCAGCGATATTTAAGAAATATTAGGAAAATAAATATATGCCAGATGACGCTTTTGTGAATGAATTCATCCGTAAAGATTCTAGTGTCCATTGACTTTCATATAACGCATTTTCGTCAGTTTTTATTTTAATTTTTATAATAATAAATCAAGGTTCTACAAGAACATATTTATAAATATAGAAGGTTTATGATTAAAGAAAATAAATTTTTGTATTCTTAGCTTTTATAAACTATTTTTATGGAAAATTTCTAAGTTTCTATTCGCTTAAATGAGTGGCTGTGCGTACCGAAATAAAACTTTAAAACTGTATTCTTTCAAAAGGCCCTCTTCTGAGCCTGAAAGATCCAACGCGCGTCTCGCAAAGATGCCAGACACATATTTCAAACTGCACAGAGATGAGAAGATACTAGCAGTTCTGAACTGCAGTCGGGGCTTCACTCGTAAAGCTAGGCCGCCATTTGCTATAATGGAACCCAGACTCATATGTACAGTAATATATGAGTCACCTTCTATATATGGGCAGATACTGCTGATGCAGCTGAGCGAGACACTTTATGACAGAGTATTTTGGGTACTGAATGGGTGTTTGGAATGTCTGCTGTCACGAAATACATTTAAGAAATTGAATATTATCTTTTGAAGAATCATAAATAGCTTTAAATATTCATTTTCATTAATGTTTGCTTTATAATTCTGATTTTCTCGTTAGATCACCGAAGTTAAGCATCATTGGGAGCGGTCAGTACTTGGGTGGGTGACCACCTGGGAACACTGCGTGCCGTTGGCAAATTTGGGGACCTGAATGGCCGAGTGTCTAGCGCTCTGGCGCTCGGTGCCACAGGTTTCGGGTTCGAATCCCGGCGGCGCCATGGATGTTTGTAGTGGTTCGGAATCCACTTTAAGCCGTAGGTCCCGGTCTCCTATGACTGTAAGAGCGTCACTGAGCAAAAGTCAGGCTTCTACCTACGGGTGCTCCATCACAACAGAAGCTGCTTCCTTCCCCTTCAATCATGAGTCCAATATGGGCTCGTGGGCTTGGCCAGCCAAGTGGGATAAGAAACAACAACAACAACAAAACATAATTCTGATTTATTTTAAAATTTTCATTAATATTTGCTTTATGATTCTGATTTAAATTAAATTTTCTGATGATAAAATTTATTTACTGTTTTGTGCTTTTAAAAAATGTTTGTTACATTGTTTGAATATTTTTAAAGTTTTGTTTTCAAAAGAATATCACTTTTAGCGAAGAATATTATCATTTGTTAATTTTTTTCCTCTGTAAACACAAAGGCAATAGAAGTTTAAGGATTATTTAAAAACAATTGTTATAAAAATTTCCGATACAAAGCTTATTCTTAATTAGTTAGAAAATTAGGAATGTTATCTTACTTCTTTGTGATATTTATTATGTTATCAAAGTCTTATTCTTAGAAAAGTATATTTTTGTTCTCATGCGGCTGGCAAACAGTTGTCTTCTTTGCCTTAAGGCAAGCGCCGCACCGACGTTATTATTAGCTTGAAGATAAGCTACGGACGCAGAGTAACACTTCCTCCGCAACGCTCTATGATCCTATTAGACCGGGACCTACGGTTTAAAGCACATTCCGAACCATTATAAACATCCATGGCACACCTGTAGTACCGAGCTCTAGATCGCTAGCACTCGGCCATTCGGGCCCTTTCTCTATAATACAATAAAATCGATTAAAAACAAGGGTATTTCCTCATTTCAATACACATGCACATATTCTATTTTGTGAAAGATATAATGATAAAATTATGCTCTCTGTAAGAAACACACATTAAACTGCACTTCGTCCACACTCCCTTCCCTTAAAGTGCTCATAATTTTAAAATTAATTAGCTATTTCTATTATTACAACAAAAATTAGAAATAATCTTATATGGATATCAACTCGTATTGGCAAAAATCGTTATATTTAGAGAATGTTTCCCAATTCTCGTTTGCACTATTTGAATATAAAATGTTTCCGAAATTATTCCTTTTTTGTATGATTTGAGATTGAAAACATGCACAGAAAATAACAGAATCGAATTCAAATCACTACGCGGAGGAAGATTCTTCGCAAACGAACTGGAGGCAGAATCAAGCGAAGCGAGAGGAACAAAAACCCGCGGGCCAATCGACTGTTGACTCGGAATCCGTTTGATAAAATGATGGCGTTCGCAAATATTTCCAACGTATCGACGGAACAAATAAAAACAGGGAGATATTCTAAGGGAATGTTGAAGGTAAGAGGTTGACAGGGTCCATCGTTCTGCCAAAAGTCCCGCAAATATTGACTGCAAAAATGACGCACAAAAGTAATACTCAGTTTACTTCTTAGAGGATCTTGAAAGACTCGATTGAAAACCCTCTTTTACGATAAACATTTTTAATGGCGTACACTGAGCAAAATAATTGTACGAATGAGCTATGAATTTAATCTGTTATATATATATATATTGTTTCTGTACGTGTGTTTGTCACTAAACTCCTCCTAAACGGCTGACCGATTTGGATGAAACCTTTTGTGTGTGTTTCAGTGGGTCCCTGGAGGATTTAGATTCACAAAGAGACTAGGTAGGTGGGGCTGCAATCGATATAATTCTACTGTGTATGCGTTTGTATCTGAACTCTTCCTTCCGTTGTTACACCATGCAGCATCTCTGCGCCCTGGAGATGAGATGCCCTTGTACAGTTTTGGAATGATGAGTGCGAACTTGTGTAAACACACGTTGACAAGAATCTGTACCCGAGTAAGATTTCTATGAACTGGAAGATTTGGAAAACTTCATGTGTGTGTTTGACAGTTTAAACAGAATAATTGCAAAATGTGGCCTTCAATTTCACTCTATGCTTGCGTCATTATTATCGTAATGCCAGATGGTTATTTCAAATCCATTATGTTAAGATATTTTTGCCTGGGACATGGGAATATTTTTACACTTAAAAGACGGGTTTCCAATCTCGGAAATACAGCCTCCTGGAACATAGACAAGAATTGAGGGGCGTTCAATAATCATACGAAGGTTGTGAAAGCATAAAGAAGGAGGAAAAGATAAGAAAATTTAGGAGAAAAAAGTATTCGCATATGTGTCACCTGTTGTGCAATATCGTTTTCAAAATTACCAGATTGGTTTAGTTTGTCGCTCTATGGTCATCTTGTACACCCGAGGACTAAACAGACCAGGACCTACAGTTTAACGTGGATTCCGAACCACCAGCAAACATCCATGTCACCGTCATTATTCGAACAAAAAGTCTGGGGAATCAAAGGTCACAGCGCTTGCCAATTGGCCACCAGGCCGCTCAAACTGACATCTATCGATGATAACAGATAGATGTCGGTAGATGTCAAAATTACGATTTTAGTGAAAAATATTGAAATGTTTTTATTGTTAAAATTGGGCCTTTTAGCTTTCGAAAACATAGTTTGAGTTTGTATCTAGAGTCATGTAAAGTGGAGATACAGCTGTTGAATCCCAAACTACAAGAATACTAAATTCATACTTTGAAAACTCTCAGTTGAATTTCTGTGATTTTGGCTACCCCGTCTCTACCATAACTATTATAGTAATATAATTGATTGATTGAATAATTGATTTCCCAAACACTGAAAATGAATTTTTATAAAACATACAACATATTTCACGTTTCTATTTCGGACAAATGATTTAAAAATGATTTTTAAATTAATTTTTTTATAAAACTCTTACGTTCAATAAAAATTTCCACTTTTTTTTTTTGTCAAATATAACAATTTAAATGGATTCTTACAAATGAAATCAATAAAGTATATAAAAATATTTTTCAAACTATTTTGAAGGCCATTTCTTAAATTATTGAGAAATTATAATTATTATAACATGTCCAATTAAGAAATCAAATCCATTTAATGTTTTAAATAAAACTTCAAAATTCTGGTAACCTATAATTTAAAAATAGAACTCTATTTCCAAACTGCAAGTTTGGAAATTAAAAGCTTTTTGAATAAAATCCACGTTTCAAAAAATAATTGGACTATTACTGTTAAAAATAGAAAATAATAACAATGTTTATTTTTCAAACCACAACCAGTATATCAGTATCACGCCCGATAACTGTATTTTGGTCTTGGGAAAATAAAACCTTTAGTTTGATTCTAAAACATCCACAATAAAATAAACAGACGCGTAATTATTTAGCATTGGATAGCACGAAATGTTGAAATCATTCTTAATAGAAAATGATTTACGAGACCTCTGTTTAGTTTTTAACAACCTTTTTCAGATCCGCATCAAAATAATCTTATGATATGTAGAAATAAAAGGTTGCCATGGTTACTGTATAACAATAAATGCGTCACTATAAACTATCCAATAATAGGCTTAGCGCAATTCAATACGTGTTTCCACAAAACCTTCCTTAGAATGAAAAAACTTGAGTGGCATCTCACGTTCTGACGTCATTTCCGTTTCTTTAGCACTGGCCTTTCTCATTACATATATTATAATATAATTAAATAATTAAAGTCCACTTTTAAAATGCTGTCAAAAAAGAAGCACTCGTCCCAATGAGTTCAAATTTGAACCGCAGATATTTGAAGAAGGGGAAAAAACTTCAAAATTGTAGTAATTGATGACGCTGTAAGCTGCATCAAGAAAGTCGGCTACCTGTGCCATTTGGCACGAGTGCAAAATAAGATAACTGTAGTGTTCAATGTGCTGGATTGTTTCAGTTTTTTGACTGAAAAAAATGGCTTTCAAGTCATTCAACAGTTGTGACACAGGGAGTGGAAAGCCCATCCACCACGACAAGGTCATACCATATTGGATGGGAAAAATCTGTGGAGCTTTTTTGGTGCAGTACCGTTTCCCCCTTCAATTATCTTCAGTTCAAGCTTAACTTATTGTGTTGAGTGGTTCTTTTTTTACAGCATTTTGAATGTGGGACTATAACTATAATCACCCTGTATATATGCATGCATCCAAATTTAGAAAGTGTCTAAAAGTAGCATCTCAAAGTAGTAATATTTTGCTTCTTTTCAAAGCCAGACAACTGTTAGAAAGTTTTCATCTGGCAGCCCAATAATCTTTCGAAACATAAAAACAGTCAGAAAGTTATCTGCATAGAGCAGAAACGGCGACATCGTCAGAAAGTTGAAGAAAGTTTCACTCGTGCGTGGCGAAAGACAGACACCCTTTCATTTCATTCTAAGCTGATTAAATAGAACTCAGAACTTACGCTGCATAAAGGTACATATGCTTACATAAGTATGATATAAAGGGAAGGGGGGAAATTCAAAAATGGAAACTAGACAAATCACAAATTTAGCAAAATTTGGAAAAAATCGTAAGAAATGTTTGCAAAGAAAACCTTTCACAGATTTGTTTTCAATAGGGTTGTTTTAACCAACAGCTAAAAAAATGTAGAAATTATGCAGATGTAAAATTTCAATTAATTTAAAAGCTTATTGAAATTTAATTAAAGTATTTTATTCGACTTAATCACTAGACTATTTCAAGAGAATATTGCAAAATTTATTAAGATCCATAGATTAAATTGGGCTGCTCGTGTATTTAGAATGAGAGATTTAAACCCTATAAAGATTCTCGTTATGGCAAAGCCACAGGGAGGACCCTTGACACCCAGAGAAATGTACTGAAATCTCTTCAAAGAAAAGCCTTGGCTCACACTGGGCTGTCGTGCTATTAATGATAATGATGAGGATTTCAAGAAAAAATAGTGTTGTGGGGAATTTACTTTCTAAAAAAGATTTCGAAGGAAAATATCCAGAAAGCGACATTCCATTTCTTATGCGTCATTAATAAATTTTATATAAGCTGCCTTAAACGTTGTTCGTTATATATTTTTCATAGGAACTTGCAGCACTAGAAATTTGTTGCAACACACCAAGAAAGAGAAAACTGTCTGTGTGAAGAACTTTTTGAGAGAAGGGTGTCTACACTCGAGCCGCAAATAAAGGGAAGGAATGAACTAGGAAAGATTTGTTCTAAAAATCTTCAAATGGCCTAGCATGTCGCCAAAGAACGAGCCAATCTACTATTTTTAAGCGTGTCTAATCAGAAGTGGGACCTCTACATACGGACCATGGCTACGCACTCTTTTTCGTAAATGCGATTTTATCACAAAATGTTTTATCTAAATTAATTAATCTGATTATATAATACAGAACGTATTTAGAATATTTAGTTAAATATAATCCATACTTTGGGACCTGAAAGGTGGAGTGACTAGCGCTCTGGTTCTCGGTGCCCCAGGTTTTGCATTCGAGTCCCGACGGTGGCATGGATGTTGCTAGTGGTGCAGAATCCACTTTAAACAGTATGTACCAGTCTAATATGACAGTAGAGCTTTGGACATAGAGCTGAGAACCCTAGCCCGTAAAAAGTCAACGTTACGGAACCAAGTCAGGCTTCTACCTATGGGTGCTCCTTCACAACATAAGTTGTCCCCTCTCCCTTTCGCTCCTTCCACGAGACCACACGGGTTCATGGAGTTGGTCTAGATGTTGCTGCCTACCAAGTGGTATAAGAAACAGCAACAAAACAGATATAGTCCAATAACCACTATTCCAGTTACATCACTGACCATACATCTGTGAAACAAGGGAAACTATTATTCAGCAAATAAATATGCAATAAAGACTACGGTTTAGATTTTCTACGGTTTAAAATAAAAAAAATTATTTTCTTGATTCTACTTAATGTATCTTAATATTAATGCAAATATAGATCGATATTATAACAAAAAAAGTGCCTTTCGCAATTTTTTTTCGCACCCAATTTTGGAGAAAATATAAAGACAAAAATTTGTTTGGTGTATCTTTTTTTTAGAAATAATAGGATCGTATTAAGAATTGATCGGTTAACATTCAGCCTTTATAATATGTGTTATTTTAACAGAAATGTTCTTTTCTAAAATTATTCCAAACTTATATTGTTAATATATTGACAATTTTAAATGCAATGAATAATTTTTGGTCTTATAAAATAATTTAAAATTTAAAAACATTTTACACGAAGTTAAAAAACTTACAAAAAAAGTTATCTAATTGGCCATCAGGCCGCATATTAAAAGTAGAAACCATACTTTTAATATGCCGCCTGATGGCCAATTGGATAGCGCTCTAGCCTTTGGTATCAGGTTCGAATCCTGGCATTGCCAAGGATGTTTCTGAGGGTTCGATATCCACTATAAACTGTAAGTCCCTGTCTAATTAGTCCAAAGTGGGCACAAAATGGCCAAATCAAATCTAATTTTAATAATTTAATGATGAACAATAGAAAAAAAAACATTTGTTAGTTTTCAATTAATTTCAGTTAATAAACTGAAAATTTACAGTAATTTAAGAACATTACATGCAAATATTTTCATTTGTGTACTTTTACCATTTTTATTTTATCAAAGAAAAAAATTATGAAACAATAAAAGCTTATTTAAAAAAAAATATTTCCTTACATAGTCCAAAATCTTTATATTACATTAATCAAAGCAGATTTTTTTTAAGATTAAGCATATTTTTTTCACATTAGCAAAATATATTTTTAAATAATTATACATATTTTCAGCAGATTATATCAAAGTTGGGAAAATATCCTTCCTTAATGGAAAACAAGTAATATAAAAAAAAAAAAAAATTCAAGTCAATTCCTACTTTTTTTCACTCTATTACAGAAAGTCCTTTATAAATAATTTTCATTCATTTTTTTAAGTTTATCTGGTGCCCTCTATGGGTAGATACATGCAACATAAATCTAAAAAAGAAATTAAAATGAATTAAAATTTAATTACTGAATTAATATCTGAAAAAACTGCATTAACATGTGTCTGCAAGTTCAAAAAAAGTGTATTTGAACTTGAGTGGATGAATAAAAAGTATTTTATTAAGTATTGAAAATTTGAACAAGATATACAGAGGGAGAGTGTGAGCTAATAGAAGGAATTGAAAATAAAAGTAGCTCATTTTATTAAAAAAAAAAATGCCACCCTGAAAACTCATGCGCATACATTTTAAGCATGAATTCAGTTTAGACATAATGACTGCGATTCAATTTTCGAAAAAAAAAAATGTGTTCCGTTATACAAAGTCATTTTTTTCAACACATAATTCAACACTATTAAAAGCATCAAAATTAATTACACTTTAACTTCATCATGATGCCGACCTTTTCACTTTGTGCTCAATGTGTAGGAGGGCGAAGGCACCGATTTGACGTCCACAACAGACGACGGAGCAGCTGTTTGCAAAATGAAAGGGGCGTTCGCTTCTCACCCTCCGAACACGGGAGAGGGTTCTGGTGACAATTTATTTGGATAACACATTCTCATTCAGTGAATATTTTTTTCTTTTTCGGGATCCATTATTTACTTTACCATTTCGTGCATTTTGCATCTCATTCCATATTTTTGTAAATTGCTTTTTCGCGTGTTTTAATCTATCCACATTGAGACATTTTTTTTTTCACGTCCAGTTTCTAAAGTGCTGCTAGTAATCAATTTGCATGGTGACCCTTAATCGCAGAGAAAGAGTAATCATGTTGAAGGCTGCGGAATAGCGACTACTGGGCTGCAAGACAAAAGAAAAATGCATTGCTTTTGCCGTAGATATGAGTATGCAGATAGGTGATTCTCAAAGCATTGCACTGCGACCTGATGGTCCATTTCTTAGCACTCTGGCCACTGGTACCACAGGCTTCAGGTTTGAATCCTCGCAGCGGCATGGATTCTTGTTAATTGTTCGGAAGCCACGTTAAAAGGTAGGTCCCTGTCTATTTATCCAAAAGTATGCCCAAAATGACTGTCGAGTGACAAATCAGAGCTTGCACCAAAAATACGTATAGTTACTCATTTTCTTGCCAGTTTTCTCGTTTAAGTTTCATTACAAACAACTAACAATTCTGATTGGCACTTTTTATATGAATAAAAGGGAAAAAAAAGCAAACAGCGATCATGCGCCAAAGAATGTTTCCGAGTAACAAGGTTTGGTTTGTTGTTCTACTGTCATCTTGCTCACACGAGGGCTGAATAGACCGGGATCTACAATTTAAAGGGGATTCCGAACCACTGAAAAAAAAAATCTACGCCATCGCCAGGAATCGGACCTGAAGCCTGTGATATCAAAAAGTCAGAACGCTAGCCACTTGTACACCAGCCAGCCCGAGGCTTACTAAAAAGAACATAGAAGTTACAAAGTCTAATATGTCTTATCATAATAGTCTTTTCAGCGAGTTATGTTTCTATAAGTAGTACTTGCCGCGAAATTCAACTAAAAAAAAATTCGCTGGCCCATGCGATCCCAAGGGCCATCACGTGATGGGGGGATGCAGTTCCAATTTTCCAGACAAATTACGAAGACAATTACGACACTAAACTGGCGAGGCAGTCATCGAAAGTCCCCTGGCGGGGGTGAAGGGGGGAGGCGTTAAACATTTTGATGAGGTGGACACTCGTTCCTCGTCCAATGATGTCCCTCTCCCTAATGGACAGGGCTGTAGAGACGGACGCAGATATCCAAGACGATCCTTTTGATCTACAGCGGGAAGATCTCCACGCGGAATGGATGTGGCGTCTTATGAAGCGCACGCCCACATTTGACTGTGTTTTTGTGATTTATCCTTGTTCAATAACTGTACGAACGTTTGCGATTTCATAATGGACCCATTTCTCATCCCAAGTGGCAATTCTATTCGAAAATATATCAGATTTGTGAAGGGAAAACAACATTTCTATTCCATTTCATTCCATACCGTTTTCAACAAAATTATTTTGTAAAAAAAGCTTTTAATATTTTATCAGCTTTTACATTATCAAAGGTTGCGAACTTCCCAAAGCTTCTTCTTCCAATCTGTTAGAGGTTCATTCCATGACTTTAGCCAGAGTGAATACCTCTTGGAGGTCGCCACCAATTCATGCATGGTACGCCGCTAAATATCCTGGTATGTCCATGCAGTGCTCCTGTCCTAGACCTGCTCAAACGGCTTTAGCTAGACTAAGGACTGGCCACATTAAGAGTTTGACCTTCATTGGAGACGAGAAGTCATATGCCCTATGTCATTGTTCGACCATCGCGTCTCCCTCTCATCTCATAGATTGTATTGGTGCTTCTGTGAGGCAACTGTTGAATGAGGGGAGGACAGTTTACGATCTATTGATGCAGCATGATCTACTGGACTTGGTTTAGGATTCTAAATCAAGGGGATAAGCAACAACAACAACAATACATTATCAAAACATTAAATGTGGCCTCGTGATAAAATTCTTAAACATTGCGTCTCGCTTTTTGCGTAATGTTTTGAAACAATTTCCCTTCTCTATAAAATATTTTGTTTTAAAAATAGTGTCTACACATTTAATATTTGTAAATGTTTAAAACTGGCGTGTACAATAAAATCTATATTATAAATTATGGTACAGGTATTATCCCAAATCAGAATTTTACTGAATATTTATCATCCACACTGTTTGACAGCATTCTGACGTTTTGAGAAATGATGGCTTTCTATAACATATATTTTTTCTAGCTGTGATCTATGTTTCTGCCTGACTGCTTTATATGGATTATAGAACAGTAACACAAGAAAAATGTAGAAATCAATTCAAAGTAGTATGATTTTATAACTTTTATAGTTTATATATACGTAATAAATTCCAACCACAAAAAATATGCATTTATCTCGGGCTTTTATAGGAAAGATTGAAACAGATATTTCAAACAAAAACAAAACGTAATGTTTCGAAAACTAAACCAGTAAGTTTGAAACGGAAACAAATATATCTCCGAAGTTATGAATTTAACATTTTTAAGTTCACAGATAGCAATACCGGAATTTGAGTTGGATTTGTAGAGAAATATTTCTTTAATGCGCGTTCAGATTGAAATAATAAAAATTCTTCAATAAAATGTATGTTTATTTTGTCCTAGATGTGGTAAGCAGTATTATAAAAGAAAAAAAAAATATTTTATTTGATACAAAAGTTAAGAATTTCATATGATATTTATAATGTTAATATGATATTTATAAATGTTAATATGATATTTATGAATATTTATTTCAAGTGATATTGATGAGTTTATCTCAATTTTAACATATTGCTTTAAAAAAACGAAACAGTATTCAAAACTTTTCATCTTTTCTGCAAAGCTTTGAAATTTAAAAATAATTTAATATTTATTGAATCTTATTAATTTAATATTTAAGTAAAACTATTATATGAAGAAATACTTTTTGATAATTTGTCCGAATCTTAATCACTTGTAGTGTTTGGAATAAAAAAATAGTTTACTTGTAAAATAATGTTACTTAGAATTATTCTATAACTTTTAAATTTTCAAAATTCATTTAATGTCCTTAATAAGTTATACATAAATAGACAAATAAAACCTTTTAATTGCAAATTATATTAAATTAAAAATTTATTTACATTTTACAAAAATATACTAGATTAATATAGTGCGGAACACTAGTATTAAATATAATACTGCGATTTATATATCTCTTCTTTTAGCTCTCTATTATTTAACTATAAATACCTCAAGATTTGGTTCGACAAAGTTACAAGGACACTGCAAGAAAAGTCTAGTAGGGGGAATAAGTTAAAGCTCAATTTCCAACGACTTATATTTTTGGCAACGGTGCTTCTTTCAAAATGAAAGAAGCCCCGATTTACTTTGAATCTGTCCAAGTACTAAATACCATAAAAAAGATTTAAATAGTTTCTAATATATGAAGATGTTTGCAATGTGGGTCAATTTCTTTTTTTCTTTCCAATACTTTATTTTGAAATAATTAATAATCACCTATCTGTCACGAAGAAAAAATGATAGACGGAATTGAAAAAATATTGATGAATAAATTTATTAAGGATGCATTATCGTTAAAAATTTCGTACGAAGAATTTGTTTTTAAATAAGTTAGAACTCAAATCGTAAGACAAAATCAACTCTTTTCATTTATAAAAGTATTCACTATTGGTTTTCATTCTTTAAAATATAAAAAAATTGAAGCTAAAAAAAGTCTCCCGCATTCCAAAATTCTCCAAGGGTAGAGAAAAACAGTTTGTCCCGATTTTCCCGAAAATTAATTCGATTGAACAGCATTTCAAACAGTTCGGAAAAACGAACTTCTATTTCACAAACAACCTCTTTGATTTCCTACCCTTTTCTTGCTTATTCAAAAATTCAAATTCCCGAAGGTATGAGCTTAACAATTCGTCGAGTTTATGTCGTTTGAAATCGCCAGAGAAACCGCGAGAAAGAAAATAGGATTTTTAAAAGCGCAAATGAGAGCGCCGGACGGAACAGGACGTAAATGAAATTGGACACTCTCTGCCACAAAAAATGCATCGGCTGTAAAAATGGAGAGAGAAGAAAAAAAAAAAATTTAAAAAGCTGCTTCAGTGGAAAGGAAAATGGATTCTTCCTGAAAGTTATTTTCTCCAAAAAGAAAAATGCGCCCCCATATACGGAACTTTTGACACACTCGTAAAAGTCGGATAGTGAGGAGTGCCTCACACAATGGAGGACACCTATTTCTGCAGTTAAGGTGGCAACAGTGTTGCTGTGTGACGTCACAGATGAAAACTTTATCACTCATTATAACCCTTCGTTGTGTACATTGAAACTCACAATTAACAGGCTTTTATTAATAATGCTTTTTTTTTTTTTTCATTTCTAATGCAGCTGGAGATACAGACAGGTAATATTTATGCCATACACAGATGCAGAATACTATAAAAATACGGAAAAAATACAACAGATCACATAGAAAAACAATTTAAAAGGTTTTTCACATCCCAGTATCTTGAGAATACACCGATCTGAGAGACGCTATCACAAGCTATTCTTATTAGTTTAAAAAAACACATGCAAGAAATTTAAATAAACATAATATTTTTAATTTGTTATTATTTTAATTTTTTTTTTCACGAGCTAAAAATTAAATAATGCAAAATTGTTCTATAATATCACCTAGTGAAAGCAAAAAGTATTTTACTTCAAAGTGAACATGAGATTTTTTTCCAAGAAAAGAAAAACGTTTGAAATTCTGTAGTGTTTTTTTTTTAATTTAATTTTTTTTTAATTTACTGTTCTCTGTTTTGTTCTTACTATATTTAGTAGTAGTATTAGGGCACAGTAGTATTGTTTGGGCACAGTAATTCAAAATTCGCATTCTTCGAAAATGACTGACTCATCTCAGGACGAATATCAATGAATAATCGAATGATCCCTCTTTACATTCACTTCATTTGACGCATTCCTTCCGTGATACTTTGGAGACTAATTTATTATCTACTAGCTTATTTATTATCATCTTGAACTGAGAGCCCCGGGAAGTTGCCTAAGTTAGTTTACCCCTTCTCATTCTGGGCCCGGGTTGTCAGATTTAAGCGCAACACTCTGCAGTCATAAGTGACCGGAACCTTCGATTTAGAGTGGATTCCGAACCACTACAAACCTCCATGGCTTCGCCGGGACTTGGACCCGAAACCCATGGTTTTGAGCTCCAGAGCTCTAGCCACTCGGCCATGAGGCCCCCATATAGCTTTGATATTCTTCATAAAAATTTATTTTGACCGATACAGGAAAATTAAACAAGGATACAATTTCTTCTACAAATAATTAAAAACACCCAAATATTAAAAAAAAATTCATTCATAAAAATAAAGTAAACACAGAGAAAGTTTCCTAAAATATTAAAATCCATTTTAACTTGCAGAGTAAGGTTTAATCTAGGAAACCTGTTACCATTTATGAAATAAAATTCAGAAAACAAGATTGACAGATTTCCTAACATATTTTACGAAAAATATTTATTCTTGAAATATCGATGAAAGCCATGTTTTATGGCCTCAGATTTCGTTTTATTAAATTTGTTTATATCCCAGATAACCTTACATTAGGATGGAATCCGCTATTCGAGATATAAAATACCGCGTGAATAGATTTTGCCTCAATAAATTTCCATTGTTTTAAACATGCTTGAAAATTTCTGTTAAGTAATATCAAATTCCGACCAAACCCCAACGCATACTCTTCATCTGAGCATGCAACACATTTCTAGGTCATTCATGAAACACCGAAGTAATAAATTTTTTCCCCAATTCTGTACTTCGGGTTCAATAAATAGGGTTTTAAAAATAATAAATATTGTTTACTTATTATTGGATAAAATAATAATAAACTCTTAAATAGTGTGTTACTATTTATAGATTTATTATTATTTTTTGTTGAAAGTAAAGCAACAATTTGCCATCTTTTTAACTTTCTGTTCTTCCTTTCGAATTTCGTTTCATTGTAAAACTGTGGTAGGATGAAATTCTAAAAATAAAAGCAAACTAATACTTTATTAACGAAACTATGCACTGCAATTTTTACTAATATATTTTATAAATTTCCGCATTTTAATAATTATGCAAATATTTTCAGGGGCCTGATGGCCGAGTGACTAGCGCTCTGGCACTATAGAATTCGGGTTCGAGTCCCAGCGTTGCCATGGATGCTTGTAGGAGTTCGGAATTCCCTTTAAATCGTAGGTCCCTGTATAATAAGATCGTAGAGCGATGCTGAGTCATTGTTGCTCCGCTTCCGTAACCTATCTTCAAGCGACACGGGCCCCCCCCCCCCTGCGTAGGGCTCAATGATTAACAGCAGTCCTTGCTGATGGCATAAAGATGAACTGTCTCTGTATTGCCAGCTTCATTATAATAAAAAATATTAAATATGATGCTGAAATTTAATAAATATTTATTGTAATATTTAGCAATATTTTTTTTGTATTTCTTGACACTAGGTAAGTGAAAATATACAATGGTTAATATTAAAATCTGTACCAATAGAAGTTTTTTCAAAAAGTGTTTTAATTTAAAAGAATATACAATTTTTAATCATTCCAAATTTTATACATCTCCTCATTTAAAGAAGCACTGTTTGGGATAATCCATTCATTTCTTTTATAAAACTCTTCATTATTGGTTTTCAGTTTTCAAAATATGAAAAAAAAAAAAAGCAGAAGCTAAAAAAAGTCTTTTAATATTTCACACATTCACTTTGCAATTTTTTTTCTTTGACAGGGTAGTTCCATAGATTAGTAATAAAAAACAGCGCACCATCGGGTTGCCAAATTGGTATAAATAGGATCCTCACATCACTTTTACAAATACCCCCCTGTCAGAAGTGACGGGTCATTTTCATGAGCACGGGACTGAGCACTTTATTTTCTTGCTTTACAAAGAAAAAAAAATGAATCCATATTTCATTGCATAATAGACACTTATTTATAGTTTCAGGCAAATAGTTCAGGGTGTTTTTTTTTTAGTTTATCGTATGGTGTGTTAGCTTGGCCATTATTGTCCACCATCGTTACTGTTGGCGCTAAATGGAGAAAAAGGTCTGCTGTCCTACAACGATTTTCAAAAGAAATGGTTCATTTTTTTAGATGCATATAAATGTAAATTTAACTTTATTAATAGAATATAAATGCGAAATATTTAGTAAACTTTCTTGTGTCCTATTTCCCCCCCCCAAAAAAATGATTGAACGAATAAAGTGTTCATTTAATATTGTCAAATAATAATATTTAATATCATTAATAATATTTCACATTTGTAATTATAATATTCCCTACAGAAATGACCAGAGTTATAAACAAAATACCGTTTCTTGTATTTTTAGTAAGCACAAAGTTAAACAAACATACATCACTAGCACATAGTATGACTTGAAAAACAATTTCGCTTGAATCGCTTCATAACATGTTTGGTTTTTCAAACAAATGCAAGCAAAGAAAAAGAGCCAAGGGGCGTTGAATCGGAAAATTTTGTTTGGAAAGAAAGGAATATGTTTGACGAAACTTTCTGTTCCTATAGAACAGGGTAGCCTGATGGCCAATTGCCTAGCGCACTGGCCTTTGTTATCACAGGTTTCAAAGTTCGAATCCTGGCGATGGCACGGATGTTTACGAGTGGCCCGTTAACAGTAGGCACCTATCTAATTAGCACAAAATGACTGTAGAACGACACACCAAACCAGTCCCTATCTCACTCAAAAATGCCACAATCTCTGCAACTTTTTGAGATTTTCTTATTTGTTTAAACGCTTATGCATTGATAGAACGTTATAACTATTTTCCATGCAAGTTACTTTAAATCGAATAAAACTGTATTTTCTATCATTTACATAAATATAAATGCATTTTAAAGGTAGGTGAAAAATTGGAATAGAGAGGAACGGTCTTGAGCAAACGTGACACCAGAAACTGCCAGGTGTTTCCTGTGCGCCGAATAAATAAATCGCCCAAATGCGGCAGTGAGAGAATTCGCTCATAAACATAAGAATGATGAATGTTTGTTGGTGGTTCGGAACCCACGTTAAACTGTAGATCCGGTGTGTTTAGCCTAAAGTGTGCACACATGATCATAGAGCGACAAACCAAACCTATGAATAGTAGATCTTATGCAAGACAAAAACTGAATGAAATAGTTGTTATGGCTTCAGAAGGAGTTAAATTTACCGTATTTGACATCTGGCATTTTATTTTGTAATTATTTGATTGGAAAAAAATCCACCTGTTTTACCTGCTTGGCATCATTTTCTTCCCCATGGTAACATGGCTGATCAATTTTCTGGAGGAGCAACTTTCTTCAAGGAATTTTCTGTTTTTCCTTCAAACTTACGAGTATATACTGGTTTCAAAATTGTGGTCAGTTTTTTTATATATGTATTTGCTTGCAGTCAAAAAACAAATATTTGGCTTTCACACTGATCGGCTTATATTTGGAAAGGTACGATATTTCCTTTCCCGTAATCCAGATAAAACCCACTCTTATCCAGTAAACCTCCATTAAATGTGAAGAGTTTTTCCTCTAGCCAGCTACTTATTTTCTTACACAGATGAAATCGAAATGACCACACGGGTTACTCAGTGGATGTCGTAACACAGATGGCGACGGTTTCATGGCTCACTAATTCAATTTCCCTTAATCCGAATGAGATTAAATATTATTGATAAGTCCACCGCGGGTTTCATTAGAAAAGGAAGGCACTTTCATCACTGAATAAGCGCTTATGCTAGAATTGGAACAGCCGGGGGATTTGGATTGGTAGGGAAAAAAAGAAGATTTCTGGAGAGTGGGGAAAATGTGCGGAAATCGATCTCTCTTAAAAATATTTTTTCATTAGACTTGTGTAATAGTAGGAGGGAAAGAAAACCGCAATTATGCTTTTCGGTACTTTAAGTCATTAATTAATTCTTATATATGAATACGTTTTAAAATAATGAATACTTTAATTTCGAGTTCGTATATTGCTCGTGTAGAATAAAAAACAACAAAATTGACAGCAACAATAAATGATGAAATTGGTGTTTGTTGTGGTGCTACAAGTGTCAGCACAGTAACAGCGCACAAGTAAAGCGTGATATACTTTTTTATAGGGGCCTGATGGGCGAGTGTGTAGAGTTCTCTCACTCCGTCCGCAGGTTTGGGTTGGAGTCCCGGCGGTGTCGTGGATGTTTATAGTGGTTTGGAATCCAATTTAAAACGAAAGTCTCGGTTTTGCATGACTGCCTATTCAGATCCTATTCAGACTTCTTCTCCCATCCTTCCCTAACTGTAAAGGGGCAACTCAGTTCTAGGCACTGTGGTGTGGTGGAGTAGTAGTAGTAATAGTATCATAGCATCTTATCTTCAAACTTCTCGTGCACTCTGGGTAGTGCTAAATGGTGTGATTTGGCTTGCAGCTCTACGGTCATCTTGCGCACACGAGGGCTAAACAGGCTAAACTCTCATAAGACAATTAGAGCATTGTGAGAATAGTGTGAATCTTGTCCGTAGTCTATCTTCAAGTTACACGTGTCCC
>BPLQ01004408.1:0-169277 GCA_021605075.1 Caerostris darwini
TTATAAATGTTCAATTTTTTTTTTCATTCTCTTTGTATGACATTTTACTTTGAAAGATTAATTTTAATATTGCAAAATGGGAAAAATTGTAATTGGCATGTATAATATCACAAAATTTTAAATAAAAAACAAATTACATTAGTATACTAAAATGTTGATAGATTTAATTATGCCTATTTCTAATAGGTGCATATGTCTAATGATTTGTTTTCCTAAAGCTGTGGTGTGATGTTTTTTTATACATGCAGGAAACAGAATTATTTCATATTTTCTTGCAATATTTTGCTGAGGAATGTCATGTCCTCCTTGTTCACATACTTAATAAAAAAAATAATAATAATAAAAAAAAAAAACATATCAATTTTATTTACTAAATATAAGCACAAATATATACATCAATTTACCACTTATTTAACAGTATTTTCCGTTTACTTTTTACTGTATATCTTATTAATCATATTTACTTGATTTTTAATTTTTCTGCTGGAAGACAGATTTTTTCCAATTTAAAGAAATTGTGAAAAATCCTTAAACTTCTGCTTAAAGTATCTGAAGAAGATGTTTCGTTTGTTAATAAGCTTGGCCAAATCGCAAAATAGGGGCGGTTGGAATTTGGCGCCTTCATTTTTGACCTCCAAGTACGCGAAAATCGGTAGATGTGGCAACCGAGGTATCTCCTATTGCATGCTTGGCCAAAATTAATTACTTGCTTTAATTCAATTACTGGAATGCTCTAGAAGAATTAGAAACCGTTAGTTTTTATAACAATTCATTTTACTTGTTACCACTTCACTCTGCTGCTATTGTTTTTATTTTTTCCTTGTGTGCGAGCCAATGTTTTTCGATTAGTGATGTCTGATATTGAAGAATTTTATTTCGGTAACAAAGATTCTAGGCATTTCTTAAAATTGAATGAGGGATGCGATAGCAGGGATTTGGAATGCCAAGACAAGTTGGGAATTATCGAATGGTGTATGTTTGAAGGTATGATTGCTAAGAATATCGTCCTACTTGTAGAGATGTTATGGAAGATAATTCTAATGGATATATGTGGATATGCAGAGCGAAGTTTAATGGTGTAAGACATATTGTGAAGAGATTCATTCATCAAAATTCGTGGTTCTTTGAATCAAACATGAGTTTGTACGGTATTATGAGAATTACGCATTGACTGAATCCGTAGTCCATTCGACTGCGAATATAGTTGATGAGATTGAATGTGCACTGAATACTGAATGGAAACTTCGCAAAAACTGCTTTGACCATGTACAACTTAGTGTTTCATTGAAATTCGCACTTAGATGAACTTGAAATATGGTCCTGTTTCCTTAAAATTTAAAATCATCATTATTTTAGAAATTATTTACACTTTTTTCATTAAATATAAAAACAATAACCTTGTGTTATATGTTTTGGTAAAAAAAAAAAAAAAAAAATCCTAAGCACCATCATGAAAGCGAATATTTTTATTGACATTCAATATCTTAAAGCCCACACATGGTAGTGAAATGGTTATAAAGTTCAAGGCCGTTGGAGCATATTGAATGATGATGTAATAATCGGTAATTGATGAAACCTCTTCTGGCGTCATGTAAGGAGTTTTAAAGATTCTCAATCTCATTCTACTGTCTATTCTGCCTCAATTATTGTTCCACATATGTGATATTTGAAAATGTCTGAATCTGACAGGCCTACTCCCACCTTTGATTATATGTTAACAAAACAAGATTCTTAAGGCGTATCAGTATATTTCTCGATAAAATATAAACATTATATATTTGCTAATTAGGAACAATGACACTTTTACTTGTTTAAATTTAACCATACATGTTATTATTAATATATATATATATATATTGTTACAATGTACTAACTACACTTCAAATGAATTTAAAATCAATTCAAATCGCTACTCTAAAATTCATGGAAAATAAATATATACACAGTCCAGTCCCATTAATGTGGCCACCGCCTACTTTTGACGTCAACGTGAAATAACCAATCAGAAAAGGCAGGTAGCAGCACTTTGCAGTGGAGTGTATATAAGGAATTCCACTTAATACCACACTCCACTATATATAACAATGTATATATACAGTCCAATCACATTAATGTGACCACCTGTCAAAAGCCAGAATATACACCCTTGTATATTCTGGCTTTAAATGGAGTGTGGAATATGGTATCAAGTGGTATTCTTTACACTCCACTGCAATGTGCTCCTACCTACCTTTCGTGATTGGTTATTTCACGTTGACGTTGAAAGTAGGTGGTGGTCACATTAATGTGACTGGACTGTGTATATATTGCTCATAATATTCAATTGTCCAGAAATCTTAAAGGCACTCTAACAGTTCTGCCACTTTTAGTAATTAAAGGTCTTTCACTAGGATGAGTTTTCCTTAATAATAATTTTCTTTACACTGCTTTCTTTATTTGTAGAAAACTTATTTCCATAGAATAAATCCGTTGAACGGACCATATGACCTCACCATTTTATGTTTTCAACTGCACAGCACAAATTGTTTTGTCCTACTTCGATAAACGTAAAGACATTAATCAATGGCCAAAATTTTTTTAACCGTTTTCTATTAAGACAATATAATCTGAATTTATTTCATAATAATTACCTTTTTTTACCCGATAGAACAAATATACCCAACTATTCAGTGAAGCCCGTTTATTAAATGTTGTCTGAGACGTTTGATGCTATCCAAATAGTGCACTCCCACAATAGAAATATCTTGTATGAGCATTGATGAAGAGAGTTGGAAATGATGCCATTAAGTTCAGATAAGTATAGAGCGGTTTCGAGGTCACAGTCACCTAAGCAATTTTTTGTAGTGACATAAAAAATTATTATTGCTACAACTTCTAATAATATAGAAATAATACAAATATAGTTCCTTTCGATTAAAATATAGTTCATTCGATTTCCTTTCAAAACCAAAATGATGTCTTCTGAAATGAAAATTTACTAGTCAAATCTATAAGATACTAATAATCATTTCATAATACAAGCAGGCATTTCCCCCAATTGTTCAATGTTCCCGAAATGTTCATGCAAACATCCCACCCTCCATTGAAAATTTAATAGCTTCAATATGGTTGCATCTACGAGATGGGAATACCACTGGAACGTATCTCAATTTTTCAACATTTCTGACAATCTTCAAATTTTTTTTACTCTATTTCGGAAAATACATTATTAGGTTCGTATCTTTTGTTGGAAGAGCTATTTCAAAACCACATTTTCACGCTCAAACTACTTACGAATTTAAAAAAATTTGCGCCAATAGTACATGTGAGAAAGTTCAGTCTTGTTATAGTAATGGATTTCAGTGGAGCTATTCTAGATGTCGCGTCAGTCGCACAAGAGTTTCATTAGCTGATCAGTATTGGAATATAACTTGCATATAAAAGAACTTGAAAGCCACTTGAGAAATTTCTTCATATTTAATACTTCTGAATCCCAGCTTATTTTTGATTGACGTAATAATTTTTAGTACACTTCTTGTAATAATACAAGTAATAAAACACTTTTAATAATAATACAAAAAATCATTTTGTAGTAATTTTAAGGACACAAAGAAATTGAATAAGCAAATCCAGTTTGAACAAATATTATGTTGACAAGAATAAAATAACATTTGTGGTAACTATTTTTGGAATTGTTCCCACTGAAGAGTTATCAAAAAAATAAATAAATAAATAAAAACACGTTTTCTGATTTATCCCACAAAAGGCCTAAAACAGGAGTAGGTTTGGAGTTTTCTAGCAAACTTACTTCACATGTAATTTTCCAATATCTAAGATCAAACTTGGTGGGTAAGATCAGAATAGTCGATCTTCAATAAATTGTTGTAATTCCTGCTTAGAACCTATTGAAATGGCACAATTGTCGACATAAAATGAATGTTTTGCCTTCATAACAGTATCCTGAATAGATGTAGATACTGATAGAAGAGAATACTGATCTAAATGATAGTAAATGGCAGCATTTAGTAAAAAGGAACTACGTTTTAGTTAAACTAATCTAATATGTTGATAAACTTTATTTGTATATCGAGTTTTATTTTTTTATCACATAAATTTTAAATACATTCGATCTTCTTTGGCGACAGATACCTGAAGCAAAGCTTTTTGATGTCTGAAATTATACCGAGTTTCTTTTCTCGAAATTTCAAAAGCATTGGTGATATCATCTCAATGCATTTGGACCTTTCTTCAAGTCATTTAATGATAAATTACTTCTTGACTTGCATGAACCATCCAAGACTGGTCGAATTTGAGTTGTGGAATTTTTAATTGTCATTATTTTCCTTATTGAAGAGTGTTTCTCGTTGAGGAAGATAATGACCAGAACATAAACACGATTCTCCTGTATATCAGTTTTTCTGACGTTCTTTAAAGATTGATAACATTCAAAGTTATTGCTTTTTACCAACTTAATATTAACAGAAATGATTCTCCGCCCAACGTTATCAGATTTGCTAGATTATTCGTCTATATTTCGCATTCAGGAAAATATAACCTTTTATCTTACATCTCCATCAATTTTTATGTTTGATGGAAAAAATAATCAACACTTCCCTTTTCTAACACTTTAAATTGTTAGTTTTATAACGATCTGTTACTCCAAAAATTTCAAACTTTCAAAAATATGAAATATACCTTTGACCAAAAGAAACGTCGAAAACTTTCTATAGAAATCAACTATCAAATTTCCAATAATTAACTGAATTCAGCAGAAATTAGACCAGTCGAGAATAAATATTTCCTGTGAACAGATTTCCGGCGTAATTAGTTTCTATCAACAATTCTAAAGACGGCGATCTTTTATAGCAACATCAGTAAGTTGAATATAAGCATTATCATTTGATAATAAATATCTGTAGATATAAGTAAGTTCATTTAGTTATAAGTATCCATAAATGTGTTTCCAATTACTAATTCCACCTTTTTCTAACATTGACTTACTTGGAGAATCTAAACATTTTGCAACAAAAGCAATGCGGTTTATTATTGCTCTTTCATTAAATAAGCCACGTCCTAAGAAAATTTTCATCATTATTTATTTTCCTATAAATCATTGTTACAGAGATTGAGACATTTATTTGCATCTTTTGGAACGTTACTGTTTGTTAATAAAATGTAGTCTATTTATAATGATGTGATCACTTTCAGCTATTGCATGCATTTGGCTAGTATGGAGGATCATTCTAGTTGCCATTTATTTGGTTCTGGTTTTAAATTCACTTTTAACATTTCCAATATCCCCTGCTGTCGGTGAGACATTATTGGAAAAATACTAAGACCGCTTTACAGTTGTGATGTCTTTCAATTATTACAGGATGATGCTAGTTTCATCAGAAGTGATATATATATATATATATATATATATATATTACTGTAGTTGTGTTAATGGCCAATTTATGATATTGTGCACTAGCTGAATTAAGAATTCTAATAACTTTTTTCTGAAATTTTTATATTGGAACTTACACGTATAACTTCAGGCCAGATAAGCGCAAATGATGACATTGCATAATTTTATGATTGTACGCACATCATAATATAGATAATCTTTAAAATCAATTCTGAACTGAAAAATAATGAAATAATAATTAATTAATAATAATAGTAACTCGAAATTATGCTATTAATTTATTTAGTGCAAATAAATATTTGTATAGTTTTGAATCAATAAGAGTAAATTAGGCGCCTGATGGCCTAATGAATAGCGCTGTGGTGCTCGGTGCTACTGGTTTTTGGGTTCGAGTCCCGGCGGTGCCATGGATGTTTGTAATTGTTCGGAATCCACTTTAAACTGTAGGTCCCGGTCTAATATAGCTGTTGAGCTTTGGGCGTAAGGCTGACAACCCTAGCGCGTAAAAAAGAAAACATATATCGTCTCGTAATCTGCCAGCATGCAGACAGCCTTGGCCCACAATAGAGCTGTTGCGCCAATGAGGATGATGAAAAAGGATAAATTAACAACCTTTACGAATGTTTCAATAGTGCCCTTCCGCTGATATGATTTTCCATCATTTTTACATGGGATTATACTTGTGTTAGTAGGTATGGTTTCTATTAAATACATTTAAAAATAGACCCATGAAATAGTTCTTTTGTACATGAGGTACTCCGAGAATAAAAAAGCACTCTTCTGGTAATTAAAAAGAATTAAAAGATTTATGAAGGTTTTGTCTACAATATAAAAACATTTTTACTGAATGCTCTTGAGAACGCTAACCTCTATGAAAGTCCTACAAAATACTTGTTATACTGTTCCACTTTGAATTCGAGTCCTTATTTAAAATGAATCGTTTAACTTCTAATAATTTCTGTGTCAAATAAAAATAATTTTTTTATATATATATAGGAACGTAAAAACTTTATTCTAACTGATTTTGCTAGAAGCAGCATTTTTCAAACTCTAGTGCGAATGTCATAAAAACCTCTTAACAGCTATCGGCTAGCCATTTGAAATAAATAAACTTGCATTTCGTAAACTGTGTTAATAAGATATTTTCCTTGAATGAAAACATGCTTATTGTTGTGTAACTATAGGTCAAATATTAAGTTACGAATTAAATAATAATGTCTGTTTTAAGGCAAAGTATCAAATGTTATTTTACAAGAAAAATATCTCATTATTCATTAGATTTACATCATTATAGCTATAGTCAACAACGACTATGGAGGTTGGTATTCCATTACCGTATTCAATGTTAGCAAATTTATACAATTTTCGGTATCTTTATTTGTTATGAGAAGTATATACGAATTTCAGTCTTAAAATATATTACTGCTTACTTCTTTTCAAATCGAATTATTATTTTTTATATTCTTATACGACATATATGCAGTCATAATAGAACAAACCGGTTAGATGTATAGAAGGGTTAATGGAGAGATAAATTAATATGCAAATTGGCGGTAAAAAAATAAATAAAATACGTTACATTTTGAGAAGTAAACGAAAACATTAAATTTTATTTTGCAGTTTTATTCCTAATTAATTAGCTATATACGCATATATATAAGTTTTAGATATTAATTGTAAGTTAAAAGTTTAGATATTAATTGTAAGTAAGTATAAAATTTCCCAATTTTCTAAATGTGTTTGTTGTTCAAGATTTGTTGATTCTATAAAATACATTCTTAAAAATATTGCAAACTTTTACACTTATATGAATCAGTGATAAATTATTTTTCGGTGTAGTTCTTGATATTAAATATTTTAAAATGCTATTTTAATTAGCTATTGGAGATTTCCAAATTTTTTTAAAATTATTCTTAAAAATCGTATATGAGATATAAAAAAAAATGTATGTTAATAACTTTAAAAGCTAATAAATTTTAGATGGACTAATAAAATTATTTGTAACACTTAGCTATGAGCAAAGCAACAACTACTATGCCCTGTTCATGGCAGAGTGTTAATATATATTCATAACTATAGTGTTACAACTCAACTACAACTACAACTCAGTGTTAATACATGTGTCGTATTTGTTTGAACAAGAAAGATTTCTCCTAATCAGTAATTGTCCCTAAAACTGTTGAAAACAAATGTACATATTATCTATTTTGCTTGCACTAATAGACTGTTTTTTGATATATGGGGAAAAGAAAAAATATATATCTCTATTTTAAAATTATAAGTTACCCTTGAAAGTTTACTTAATAAAAAGCACATATTTCTCATTCTTGTATTAAACAATGTTCTGTTAACACAAATGAAAGATTTATAGGCTGAATATTATTAATGCAAGTATCTTTTCCAACATGGGAAAAAACATATTCAAAAATTGCTAAAGATTTGCTTTTTTCCTCCTCAATAATGAACTTTTTCAAGTTAATAGTAATTTTCTAAAATCAATATCAACTTGTCCAAAAGAGCAGTAAAATACGTAGGACTCTAAAATTAATTTGTAAATAATGTTGTTGGCAGCTTTAACTGTGTTAGTCTAATAATCCTTGATAAAAATGATTAAAAAAAAAAAAAAAAAAAAATTTAATAAAAGATTATAAAATGAATAGGATAATTTTAAGAATGAAAAGCTAGTAGCTGTTTATTAAAAAATGATCTTGTTGAAATTAATTTTCTTTACACTGTGCATAAATTTTTAATTTAATTCTAAAATTATTTCATTTAATATTTAAATAAATATAGGAAGCTGAATTGAGTTATATACACACACTCAATCAGCTATATACTCATACATTGTGTACTATGTGGTACTTGTAACTATTTGGTTATCCGAATATTTATTTTTTACTAATTTATTGATATTTTAAAAAGTCCATTTGTAAATCTTTATTTTAAATGGACTGGAGACAAATTGATCTAACTTTTATAATTCTGTTAAATCTATGTTTATTTGTTTAGGTATTGTAGTTCAGCTGCAATTTCTCATCCAACATCTGACGATAGTGTAAAGGTTTATTCATCAAAAATTACAAGTATAGTTGAAGACATAGCAAAATTAACATTAATTGAAGTAGCCGATTTGAATGAATGTTTAAAAGTAAGATATTTTTATTAGCTGTATTAAGATTTCTTTAATGGTCTGTAAATAAGCTAGAATTATTTATATTTAATTACTATAATTTAAGTTAATTTTATTCATGATAGTGTCTGTTAATCTTGCATAAAATTATTCAATTGCAGTATCACTTTCAAATTGTAAAAATATTCATATTGCATTAAAAAGTTGATAATCGATTTGTAAGAAATACAGGTTGTTAGGGCTAAAGGTATTCACAGTTAATGGTATATACTGAAACAACTACCCATGATAGGGCTTAAAAGTGCTATGCAGTTAAAAAATACCCAAGGTTTTTGTCAAGATTTATACACTGATCTTAACAGAAATGTCAATCTCAATGTCAAGATGTTATTCTGTACAATTACAAATTACCTTGCATAAGCATTTTTTAAGATCAAATCCAACTTTCACATTTGCAAAAAAGTTACAAGTATAACTAGCATGTTTTGGCAATAGATATCCTACACATTTCTTATAAAAAGAGATGCATCAAATATTAATGTGTGGATAGTATGCAACATAGATGGAATTATTCTGTTTGTTATTTTTTCTACAAAACTGGGAAAACCAGTAAAAGGATACATTTACCTTAATATGTTGGGAAAACTTTGTTTCATAGATTCCTTTAATTTCATCTTTCAGGAAAATGACATTTTGCCATACTTGGATCATAAAAAACCTGCTTTCTGATTTCGTAAATTTTCTGACATACATTGTTGAACTTTATTGTTAGTAAGTTTTATTATAATTGTATACCAGCAAAAGTTTATTATTTTTGTGATTTGAAAAAACAAACAAATCTTTGTGTCAGCTGATTTAATAGCTGCCTAAATATTCTGAAACACCTGACAAGAAATTTATTACTACGTTGACATCAATGGTGCTCATATTGAATTTCATTAACCTACAAAGAAATTTGCAGAAGTTGCCCACTTAAATTCAACTGACTATATACAATTCTCTCATAAATCATTACTTTTGGATACCTTTAACCTGTGGACTCCTTATATTAAAGCAAGTTTTATTTTCATTTAATACAAAAACTGGTAGTTCTTGCATTAAATAAAGAAATGATTAGTTATAATTAATTAAAATGTATGACTTAATTTGACTTAGTAATTTTTTATTTTTATGGTAAAAAAATGAAGAATGTATGCAATTTTAAATATTGACTCTTTTACAGAAAAAACTAAATATTAAGGATGCTCCTATGATGATGGGAGTTGCTCCTGTTGCAGCCCAATCTGCAGCTGCTGAAGTGAGTTGTTCTTAAATATGAAAATGCATTCCTTTTTTTATTATGTAATATTAATATGAATATAATTATGAAATTATGTAATATTAATCTACCCCCTTTTATTACTTTGATAAGATAATCAAATCTATCATTTTAACATAACTGTTTTTTGCTAAATTATGTGCTATCAATGCATTGAATCAGTTTTAAAAAGAAATTTCTGCGTTTTCTTTTTAATTTATAAAGATTTTCATACAATCATTTACATGTAAATTTAGTAAGAATATCTTTTGTTTAGTATTTGTCTATAAATAATGATATAAACTTTATAAAAAAAGAGTATTTTATGAAAATTTATTTAAGATTATAATTAAATTCTATTTTAAATTCATAATCTATAGATTTTTCTCGATGTTTTTGATTGCTTAATTGTGATGAATGGATTAATTTGAAATTTTTTTAGGATGATAATGAACCAGAGGTTACAAAAAGCTCATTTACTGTCAAACTAACTGAATTTGATGCTTCCAAAAAAATTGCGCTCATTAAAGAAATCAAAAATTTTATGGAAGGCATGAATTTAGTTCAGGTATGTTAGAATTTTTTTTTATTACTAATTAAATGTAAAATACAATTGACTATTTTTCATGTTTGTTGTATACATCACAAATTTTAAAAAATTTTAATCTTCTTTAGTATTTTAATCATAGTTCAACTTAATAAGAATTTATTCAATTCTAAATATATATACATTAAATTCACAAATTAAGGTTATTTTTATAAATAAAAGGAAAAAGGAAAGTATTAGTAAAACCTCATCATTGTTTATTAATATCAATTTAAAATAAAATGGAACATTTAAAGTATCGATTTTATTAACATATTATTAATATCAGTTGATTTATTGTAAAATATCTGAACATATTGCTGAAACTTCACACAAGTATTTCAATAAACAATTTGAAAGTATCTGTAAAAAATAGTTGTAATTTAAAAAAAAAAAATTCTTTCAACATGTTGTTGTTGTAATATATATTTGTAATTTTAATGAATTATGTAAGTGTTTTTTTGTGATAAATTTAACATTCTATTTATAGCACTTCTATATATTTTAAGAAAAATAATCGTTTTTTAATTTATATATGTTTATATTTAAAAAAAATTACAAAAAATTTTAATTAAAAAATTTACAAATATCTAATATAAGTTATTTTAATATTAGATATTTGTAAAATATCTTCAATACTCTTTTTGCTTTCATTACAATGTCTGTCAGGTTTTGTAAATTATGAGTTAGTTTAATAATTAAATATAAATTTTTTAAATTAAAAAAATAATTTAAAATTATTTAAATATTGAAAATATTCTTACACACACACACACACACATATTTGACTGTTAATTTTTTATAAACAAATTTTTATTTTGATCCTTGAATATTATAGTATATATACTTTTTTAAATTAAAATAAATTTTGATTTAAGTTTAGAAATGTAATTTATTCACTTATTTAATTTTCCTTATGTGTTTATTAATTTAAATACTTTGTTGATAAATAAACAAAAAGTGTTGAGATTATATTACTAAGCATTTTTAATTTGATTCTAATAATTCTTATAATTTAATTTTCTTTGTTCCAGGCCAAAAAATTTGTTGAAAGTGCACCCCAAATAGTAAGAGCAGATATTGCTCAAGATGAAGCCGAAAATATAAAGAAAACCTTAGAAGCCGCTGGTGCTAAATGCGAGATTTCATAAATAACATTTTACAATTGCAATCGACAAAATATTGCAGATATTTGTTTAATAATTTTAACTTTGCTGTTATAAAAATGTGCATTATAAAATGTCTGAAATATTTTTTAAAATTTAAACAGATACAAAACTTTTTTTTCTTCTGCAAAGCATATTTTATGACCCTTTCATGTAAACTTTAGATTAATAGACATTTAAAAATAATAAAGTTAGCAGACAAGCAGTTTCAGAATTAATTTGCAACCTACATTCAGTTACCTCATTGAGAGTTGTATTTTGTATAGATATGGTATCTTGTAAATTATTTCATAAGTACTCATGTACGTTTCATTTTGAATATTTGATAGCAAATGTATGATCATCAATTTCTGTTGCTTATGGAAAAAATTGGTTCAATTAATGTTAATCAATAAACAAATTGCACGAAATTGTTACAACTTTTATATTAAAAAAAAAATGCATTTAAAATCCAATTAAGGTTTTAAAATTAAACTGTCTTTTGGATGTTTATTTAATATTAATATTTATTAGATCAAATCAGTGCATTTTAAAGAACTAGAATTTTTTTTTATAATTTTTAAAATTAAAATTTAATTAGTTAGTTTTAGTTGTGTTTGAAAAGTTTAGTTGAATAAGATAGTGCAATTTGATGCATCTACATATAATGACCATGCATTTAGTAATGTTACTTTTCTTTTACAAATAAATACTTAAAAAAAAACAAATTTACTGCTCTTTTATTGAATCCCCTAGACATTAATTACATTACAATTTCAAAAATTTTCAACATAAGATTTAATCTATGTTGAGAGTAAAATTTAAATCATTATATTTCTAAATTCCAGCAATGTATTTCTCTTTTATTATTAAAATTGTATTTGTAAATACAGTTGAAGTCTTATTTGAATTTGTTTTAATGTTTTGCTCGATTAAACTAAGAATATGTTATCCATTGTAAGTGAAATTTAACTCTTCAGATATCGTTAATATCAAACTTTTTATAGTTGTATAATTAATGCAGTGACAAAAAAAAAAAAAAAAAATAGATTCATAGTATTAGTAATGTAACTCTTGCATTTCATGGCCCATGATTATCATGATAATATTTGTTAAGCAGCAGGAAAAGAAAAAAACAAGTGTTACCAATGTTATGTTTAAAAAAACCAATAATATATTTGAAGATTTGGACATTACCATTTCTTCAAGTTTTAAATCGAAACACTTTAGGAAAATATTAGAATCTAAAGATGTAGGATAATGTTTAATGCCTTAATATTTTTTTCTCCTAGAAAAAAACCCCCATTTTTTTTTTTTAAGCCAAGTTGAATGCATTACAACAGCTGGCAAAGTTGATCTTTTTTAGTAATGGGCTGTAAAATTTTGATTTCGTTTACTGATTACCTATTTTAATCTTTCAACTACATAATTTATGAAGTTAATTCCAATGATTGATTATGTGACAAATAATTCAATATCTTTTCAAAATTTGTTACTTGTGAAGGTTAAACATGCATTTAATGCTTAATGAATTTAATAGCAATTTTCTATAGAATAGCATATCTTCAATTCTCAATAAGACAATTTGGAATAATTGTCTTATTGAGAATTTGGCATTTGTCCAACCTCCATATTCATTAAGATAAAAACATCATTAAGATAAAAATTTATCAATTCTTCTAAAACAATTGTTCTATCATAGTTTTCCCCACTCTTGCATATATAGTTATTTTTATGTTCTGGTATTGAATTTAATAATATTGTGGTTAAATATTGTATAAAAGTTTTTTGTAGCAAAAAGAAAAATTTAGGAGTTAAAATCAGTTTGCATGTATCACAACATTCAGTGTGCATGCACTTCATATGATTTTAAACAGGTTAATTTAAAAATACATAATAATATTTGTACAAACTTGCATTTGTTTCAGAAACACACATTTAACTATTCATTTAAAATCAATAAGTATAATTTTTTTTTGTTCTTGCATGCATCAATTTTAGACTCAAATACATTGAATTCAAATGTAAGTTAGGTAAATCTTATGTTCTATTTAATAAATTCTGAAATTTTTTTTTCAACTCATCCTATTCATGTTTTCGATCTTCAAATCTCCCAAATGTTATGGATAATTTGAACAATTCGCCCAAATGTACTAGATAATTTTGAACTTGAAAAAAGTTATTAAAAATATAAGATATATATTAGGATAAATGAATTCTATTATATAATCTTGTATTTCTAATGTTTCAAATCACTATCTGGCTAAAATATAACTTTTCTTTTATCTCTCATTTATTGATACTTCTATAGAATTTATTTTTAAGATATCTATCCTGACAAGTTTATTTTGATATTAGAAATAAACTCAAATGCACTTAAGCCAATCTTAAGCTTCTTGTAATAATACATACATCCCATATTATTACAAGAAATTTTAAAATTTGGATCTTCATTGCACTAATTTTTTAATTTTGTATTAAATGGGTACAATTTTTATTTGTTGACTTTATGTCTATTATTAATCAAACATTTTGCTAGATCAAGTCTTTTTTATAGTAGCTTTCTTTACATATTAATATTTTTGGACAATTGTGTAAATTATTTTGGAAAAACATTCAGCTTTGAAGAGAATGGTCTTTTCTTTATAATTGTTCTGATTTTATTAATTCTTTTATTACTTTATATTTTTAACTTAATTTTATTTAGTTGCATTTTGAATATATGTTCGAAGTATTGCATAGTTGCTATCTTGTACAGTTTAGCTATAAAAATGAAGGAATTCCAGACACATTGTATACTTTTGTGTTTCATGCAAAATTTGCAAATGAAGTATAAATTATAAAATGAAGTATTGCTGTAGTCTGGATTCAAAGATCTGCAGATTAATAACTACTCTGAAAAAAGAGAGAATAGACTAAAAGTAGGCAATTTTTTGGAAAATGAGCCTTCAGTGGCTAATTAAGGTATAACGGATTTAATTTTATATGCTTTTACTATGTCGTTAATGTGAGAGAAATTCAACAATATAAGAAAGTGAACGAATTAAGCCATTTCTATTTGCATGAGAACTTCGAATTTTTTTGAATTACTTCACAAGTTGTGATGAAGGTCCAATCAGCACAAAAGAAAACACTAGTAAGAAAGCATAATAATGAATAATTCTACAAAGAAGACACTTTTGTGACGTTTTTATTGGTAATTTCTAATTAAATCTAATTAAGTATTCAGATAAAAATAGATGCTCTAAAGTAAGTCTTGGAAAAATCTTTAAGAGTTGGTATGTTGGCAGACGTGACTTTATTGAATACTGTTAGATTTTAAATTGATTATAAAATCTCTTATTTAAAAAATGTGAACTTATTTAAAAAGGTTATATTTTTAATTTTTAAATGTCAAACTCTTTTAAATAATGCTACTTAACTTGGAAATTATATATTAGCTTTAGTATATCATTGACAAAATCGGAAGTTTATAAATGACGGGTGAATGAAATTTTTTTTGTATATGACTGGAAATTGTTCATTTGAGAATCATAAATATCTTACTTTTGCATTTTGAAATTAATACATTTTATTGTATTAATAATATCAGAGTGCATTATAAAATGACTGTATTCCCTTTATATGTCAAATTGATTTAAAAAACTAGGAAAAGAGATAAATTTGACTTTATAATTGTAATATTTCATAACATGGGGTGAGGGAAAAACACCATTGTTTGTACATATGCCAAACTATAATAATTGGTAAATTTGAGGGGCATTGCTAAAATGCTTACAATTTTATTAGAAGATTAAGTGAAAATTATAGTGTAACGTTTAAAATGTTTACAAAATTAGTACAAATTTTTAATGAAAATTGTAAGAATACTGTAAAAAATAATATTTTTAAAGCTTTCAGGAGGGAATATAATATAGCTGTTTTTATAATTCGATATTTAATAAACATTTCAAAATTGAGTTAGGCAATAAGAAGACATTAATATATATATTTGAGGCTGCATGCATAAAATATTTTACCAGCAGATAATTCTCTTTGATGTAATTTAATTTCATGTTTTGTGTGTGTGTGTGTGTGTGTGCGTGTGAAAATGTAATAAAGTCAGATGTGTTTTCTCATTTGGTTAATTTTTATTATTTTTACTCTTAATGAAAAATGTCTTACCATCTAGAAGAAAAATCTGAATATGTAAACAAAAATTTAAAATTGTTTTGCAGATTCGTATTTCATTTAATTATCAGAAATTAAATGAATTGGAATATTTAAATGTTTTCTTGCTAGAAAATTATTTTTTCGGTGGAATATTTCTAATATTGAAAACAATAGTTTACGTTTCTGTTCATAGATGGCGTAACATGCACTCAAACAACTCTATAAGGTTTCATTTATAGGGCAAACATATCACAGTTCTAATCGTTTGTCTATCAGCCGAAGAAAGTGTGAGCTCTTGATAATACTGTTAATTTCATAAGATATATGAGAAGTTTTTGATTGATAATCACTAAGTGAAGGAAGTGATATTCAAATAAGTATGTTCTAATGCAACATTCTTCATTGACAACTGATTGAAATATTAGGAGGAACTCAATGTCAACTTCTTTATGTTGCGAATCACGAAACAGAAAAGTTAAAACTGCCTTCTCGAAAATTACTTTTAATACTAAAAATAATATATTTATTCTGTCATTTTCATTCATTATCTTTTTATGTAGAATGATTAAGGGGTCAACGCTCGATCACGTAACAATACTAATACTTGGATAATAAATTACATTTTATGTAATTACTTATTTTTATCAAATTCAGATATGCACTATAATGAAAATAATATTTATAGTCATGATAAATAGCATTAACCCAAACAGCTATTCGCATTTGTTGCGTCTTATACATCATATTGCAGAAAACTTTCATGATGATTTTAGTTTATTACATTTTATCAAAATAATAAATTAATGAATTTTTTTTCTTGAAACATGTTTATATAAGGTACTTTGAAATTAATCACCACATTTTAGATATTAAAATTATTGTATAAACTTTTCTTCAGAATTAAATCCAGCCAATTCTTTTTGAAACATCACACGAATTATCACTTTAAACTTTTTTTTTAAATGGAATAAAATGTTTTTAATTTAGAACTTCAAGATGATATTATTGATGAATAGTCGATATCACACTCATCTTAAAATCTCTAAAAAGTATTGATTAGAAAAAATAATATATTGAAGGTAAGAGTAACGAAAGTGTAATTATTACTCATAAGAGTCTTTTTCTTGCAAAATTTTGGACTTGCATAAAGTTCAATTTTGATGATACTGTCAGATACTTTTTTTTTTTTTTTTCCAAATAAAATTTAGTTGAAAAAAACCCAAAAAAAAAAAAAACATTATATTCCCACATACATTAAAAAGCCATCTAATAATATTTTACTTAGATCAACGAAGTCATTTTTTTTTCTTAATACTGACATAAAAAAATCATTAAAATGAACATTTTTTTAGGAAGAATGGTATCTTGAAAAAGTAAGATTTCGTCTTAATTTTTTTTCCCATACAATTTTCAATAGGAGTGAAAAAAGTAAAAACTTAATTATGAACATCTTTTTTTTTAATGATAATTGGTATTTAATTGGAAGAGTGTTTTTGATATAAGGTTATTTGGAAGTCAGTAAACTACTCGAATGCAATGGCGATACCGTCCTCTGAGTCTGTGATCTTCAAATTTTGCGTATTTAAAAAATTAAGCAATTTATTATTTATTTTAAATCAATGTTCATATATTTAAATTAAATTAAAAATTTGTATTTTAAATTAGAATTTAATGTGGCAATGTGATTGCACTTCTTTAACACTATCGGGCTGTCTGATGGCCAATTAGCTAAGGCTCTGGCCTTTGGTACCATAGCCTTCAGGTTTGAATTCTGGCAGAAGCATGTATGTTTGTTAGTGGTTTGGAATCTGGGGCCTGAATGGCTAGCGCTCGGTACCACAGGTTTCCAATTTGAATTCCGGCGGTGCCATGAAGTCTGTAGTGGTTCGGAATCCACTTTAAACCATAGGTTCCGGTTTCATATGACTGTAGGAACGTCACAGAGCCCAATCAGACTTCTCGCCCACATCATTCCCAAACTGTAAAGGGGCAACGCAGCTCTAGGCATAGTGATGTGATGTGATGTAGATAATAATAGTAGTGCGAAATCCACTGTTAAACCGTAGGTCCCGGTCTAATTAGCCTAAAATGTTCAAAAAATGAGCGTAGAATGACAAACCAAACCAAAAAAGTAGCAATATCGGAAAAATCTGGTTGGATGCCAAATGCAATTCGAAGAAATCTCAAATTTATTTCTGTACCTGGTTTTAATTGTTGTCAATACAGAAAACACTACTTCTCACAGGTATGTAGAAGCAACAGTTAAAATTGCATTCGTGCTTACCAAATCTAGATATTTGGTTTTCAATCCCAAACACCCCATTATGAACTGAATTTTATTGAAATTCGGATTATAACGTTGTTTTTTTCCCATTTCAATTAATTGTTCTTGGGTTGCAATGAAAAGATGGTCTGTTTTTACGTTTTTACCAAACATAACTTTTACTTTTCAGCGAAATCGGGATACACGATCATACACTTGCAAATGATAGTGAGCTTACGTAGCTACGATTCAAAGAAGGCTATCCAATAATTCTGGCTGCAAAAGCAGATACCTACAGTTAATCCCCGGATAATGAGCAGTAGTACAAATTTTTAGTTGCATTTCTACTTCATAATTACTAGAAAGATGTTTTAGAGAGATCACACATCTGTTGTTGCAAGAAAAAGTATGTACAACATCTTTGTTTATTATAGTTTGAGAATTAAGTCAAAATATAGATACATATAAATTTTGCTCTACTTTCTGTTTGTTCGTTTGTATATAAAGTCACATTCAAGCTTCAGATATAATGGTAAACATTCAGCTATCTATTCCCTGAATTGTATTTTTAAAGAAAAAGGAAAATATTCAGGAAATTATTATTCAAACGATACTACTGTGCCCAAAAAGTAAGACCAATTATTTTTTTTTTCAAAAACTCTTTATTTATTCTCCCAAATTTATTCCATCACCTCCAAAGTAATCCCCTCCGGACACAATGGACTTATGCCAACTTTTTTTCCAATTCTCAGTGCATGCTAAAAAGTCATCGGCAGGGATGGCCTTCAAAGCGCGTGGCAATTCACGTTGAATTTCTTCAGTCGACTCAAAACGGTGTCCTCGGAGAAGTCTTTTGAGTTTAGTGAATAGCCAGAAGTCACGCGGTGTGAATACGGTGGTTGTGGAACGATATGGGTTTCATTTGTGGCGAAAAAATCGCGAAGAATCAATACAGTGTGAGCTGGTGCATTCAGTATTTTCAGTACCAATCAAGACTTGACGCGTTTGAGGCCCAAAACATCTTTTAAAATGGAATTGACCATTCCTTTTGAAATTCCAACGTCTTCAGCAAGGTCTCTAATTATAAATCGACGGTTTGCAAACACCAAAATCTTTAATTTTTTGGACGTGAGCTTCGTCGGTTGAGGTTGATGATCGACCAGATGGCTCTTCGTCTTCAACGCGTTCTCTGCCTTCTTTGAACTATTTATACCACTTCTAAACATTTCTTTCCGATATAGGAATGCTCCCCGAATGCCTTCTGCAACATTCTATACGTTTCCGCAAACAAAATTGAATGCAAGTTCTTTGCTCAATTAAATCAAACATTTTAAAAATCGCCGGAATCACTTTTAGCATCTCACAAAGCGAAGCGTAACTCAAACACTAATGAAAATTTTGAAGTCAAATTTCACACAGATATGAAGGAAAGTTCCAGCAACCTAAAAAAGAAAAGAACAAAAAATTTGAAATTACGTAAGCCCTGGGAATTTTAAATTTAAAATTGGTCTTACTTTTTGGACACACAGTTTCGATCAATCGATTTTTCACCTTACAAAACAGATTTTCTTTCACCTTAAAACGAGAATTGCTTTCCAGCTGACACTGAAATCCCAAGCTTGAAATTAGTTTAACACTCACACAGCTACATCTTATGAGCTGTGTTAAAAATAAGTTATCCCTCAAGAAGTTATTCCCGGGTATTGGAAGTTGGTATTCCTTGGTAGCCTCGAAAAGTTTTTCCTTGGTATTAAAAACTATTTACAGGTGAATAGTGATTACGAGGGAAAAAAAAGGATTTTGGTATGTACATACCACTGTGCCCAAAAAGTAAGACCCAGTTATAAGACCCAAAGGTCAAAGGTTGTAGGCCAGACCCAAAGGTATTTCCCAGTTAGGGTATCTCACAAAACCTAGCGTAACTCAAACACTAATGAATATTTTGACGTCAAATTTCACACAGGTGTCAAGCATAGTGCTAACAACTTACAAAAGAAAAGAAAAGAAAAAAACAACAACTTGAAATACTATATGCCCGGGAAATTTAAAATGAAAACTGGTCTTACTTTTTGGACACAGTAGTATATGGAACCTTTTATTAAAATTTTGTTTTTAATCTTTTGTTTATTTTTATAAACAACCGGTAAACAAAAGGTTTGAATATCGCTTCGTATTTTATAACCCGTGAAACAATTAAGTTTATTAGCTACGCTTGAAAAGGATGAAATGGTTTGTACGCTTGGCTTCTGAACTAAGGATTCACAGTTAAAAGCCCAACTAATGACCCGAATCGTAAGGCTTTCTTATTTTTACCGAGAATGAGTAAGCAAATCAGTATGCTTTCACATTGGTTGGCTTTGAAGCTGATAGTATTAGATCAAACTGAACTAAATATATATTGAGGTTGTTTACTATGCGAAAAGAAAGTTAAATACGATGAGAAGCTTTAAATCACTTGTTTCCTAAGTTGGCTATAACTCCCCATAAGGAGTAGTGAAATGAACAGGGGTGGGGGGATGAGGTTGATAGTAGCCGCAAGTTCATTGGCGGGGCGTTTAAAAATATTAAGGGGGAAGGGGAAAGTACACTGGTGGACAAAATTAAGAGATGGAAAACATTTTCGCACATTTCTCTAAAAATACCGCACAAAACCTGTACAGTTGATTGCCATATATGGTCACTGTAGCGCTATTGGCCCTGAGATAAGTTAACGTATTCTTGTGGGCGTTGCTAAGCCAGCAGGAGGTATAAAAGTCCGCATCGAGCTGTTCATCTCATTCCACTCTTCAACACAGTTGCAGATTTTAGTGCATTTTTTGAATAATCTTGTTGTTTCTTGCTGGTTTTTAGGTGAAATGAGTGAACATCATCGTTTAGACGAAGGTAGGAGGTGGAGAATTGTGGGTAGACTTGAGGCAGGCCTGTCCCAAGCTCAGGTTGCTAGGGAATTGGATATACCACCAAGTGTCATTTCCAATTTGTGGAGTCAATTTAAAACTAGTGGGACAGTATGCAGACGACCAGGACAAGGTCGCCCGAGAGCTACAACGGCCAATGAAGACCAGCATTTGTTCCTTTCAGCTAAGCCACTCAATTGTCTAGGGGCCTCGCGGCTGCCAAAGGAACATCAATTTCGAGTAAGACAGTTTCCAGGAGACTCCATGAAAGAGGGCTGTATGTCAGGAAGCCCGATGTTTGCATCCCACTTACTCCCTCCCACAAAAGCGCGCGTGCAGAATGGTGCAGACAACATCAAAATTGGACACAGCTTCAATGGGCTAATGTTCTCTTCACCGATGAGTCCAGATTCTGTCTACAACTTGATTCTGGACGGTTATTGATATGGAGGGAACCTGGAACCCGATACCATCCTAGCAACATTATCGAAAGGGAGCATTATGCTGGTGGAGGAGTCATGGTTTGGGCAGGGATCATGCAAGATACCCGCACACCTCTCCATGTGTTTGACAATGGTTCCGTGAATGTGAATGCCCAGAGGTACAGGCAGGAGGTCCTAGAGCCCTATGCGCGTCTTTTCAGGGGCGCTGTTGTCCCTGAGTTCATTTTTATGGACGACAATGCGCGACCACATAGGGCTCTCATGGTTGATGGGTATCTGGAAAGCGAGGATATTCAACGAATGGATTGGCCAGCCAAAACCCCTGACCTGAATCCTATTGAACATGCTTGGGATGCTCTTGGGAGAGCTATTGCGATGCGCCAACCTCCCCCCAGTACCATTCTGGAGTTAAAAATTGCTCTGGTGGAAGAATGGGAGGGTCTTCCACAAGCCCTCCTTAACTCCCTTATTAACAGCATGCATACTCGTTGTGCATGCTGTCTGTCTGTCAGGGGTGACCGTACACTATACTAGAGGCAACACACACTGTACAAGCCTCACTTTTATTGTCATCTTTTATCCTTAAGTTCAGACTACATTGGATTTATTGGCAATAGGTCATGCCAGTGAATGGCACTTCATTTTTGTTTTGCATACTTTATTATCATGGAATAAGCTATATCCATACCAAATTTCATTTATTTATAGTCAGTATTTTTTGAGATATTTGGGAAAATGTCTTCCATCTCTTAATTTTGTCCACCAGTGTATATAAAAAAAAAGAAAGTTAAAAAAAAAATTTTAGGATTTTTTTTCTTTTTGTCGACTATGTGAAGACAGCTACCAACAATTCTAACTGCAAAAGTAGATCTGCAATTAATACTGGATTGCCTGTAATACAAATTTTTTAATTGCATTTTCTTCTTGACGGTTAGGCGGCCTGATAGCCAAGTGACTAGTGCTCTGGCCTTTGGTACCGCAGGCTTCAGGTTCGAATTCTGGCGGTGACTTGGATGTTTGCTAGTGGTTCGGAATCCACGTTAAATTGTCGGTTCCCGTCTAATTAGCCTAAAGTGTGCACAAGATGACCGTACAGAGACAAACCAACCCAAACCAGAATCTTCACATTTAGTGTAATGTTTTGTCACAAATTTATTAAAAAAAAATAAAAAAAACCTACTGAAATAGTGATTCCCTAATTGCTGAAAATATAGAGCCGATAAGTAATGCTTTGATTGTAATTCACCAGATTCATTTTTTGCATTAGGGTGCATTTACATTGGCAGCGCGGCACCAACTTTAACGAATCAGATTAGCGATGGAGAATGATTGACAGTAGAATTAACGAATCACTACTGTTAATCATTGTCGATTGCTAATCTGATTCGTCAAAGTTGATGTCACGGTGCCAATGGAAATGCGCCTTCAGGATCATTTTTCATATTGTTCTTCGTTATTTTAATTTTCTGTATGTAATACGAATTCTAAATTAACTAACTCCCCGACACTTCAGTCTATGGTGGGCCAAGGCTGTATGCTTAATGTCAGATTTCGAGACGGAAGATGGTTTCTTGGATTTGGTTTCTTTCTTCACAACGCTCTATGGTCATATTAGACAGGGACTTACGGTTTAAAGTCGATTCCGAGCCTCTACTAACATCCATGGCATAGCCGGGACTCGAATCAGAAACCTGTGACACCGAGCGCCAGAATGCGAATGCTATTTGGGTTAATGTTTATAAATAATTTATAGGTTTTGTTTTGTTTTTCGCCCTACGGTCAGTTTTTTGAACACTTTGCGCTAATTAGACCGGGACCTACAGTTTAACGTTGATTCTGATCCACTGACAAACATCCATGCCACCGCCAGGATTTAAACATGAGATATCAAAAGCCAGAGCGCTAGCCAATTGCCTATGATGCCCCTAAATAATTTATAACCTCAATCTTCAAAGTGTGTTGTTTACAATATCTTTTTAATAATTATGTTTTAAAGCGTTGTTAGATAAACTAAATACATAAACGAACACAAATATTTTCTACATTCTTTTGTTTCTTCTCTAAAGAAAGGAAGATTTAGGAACTCCTGCTTTAAATGATAATATTTTAACAAAAAATATTTTATAAAAATAATCTGCATGAAAACACTGAGGAAATTAAACCAAAAGAAATCAACCAAAAAACGAATTCCAAAACACTTTCACGCATCTGTGATGTGCATACCGACATTTTCAATACCACATGTCTTTGTTTTGACGTAACTTCAATCTAAATTCACTCATGGAAAAAAAAAAAAAATGAAACAAAATAACACACGGCCACACACATTAGAAAAAAAAAAGGACAGAAACCGCAGAAATGCAATAAAGATTCATTTTGTGCTTCCATTTTGTTTGTTTCTTCCTGGTTTTATTTTTTTCTCCCTGTCTCTCGGCCCGGTCTTAATCGCTGCGGGGAATGAGAATTCCATCCCACACCAAGTTCTTGGTGTACCCCCAGACTTTGCCCCACGATCTCTACACGCGAGTCACATAGGGGAAAGGGAGAGTTGGAACACTCTCACCTGTTGATTTAAATGAAAAAGGGGCGCTCTCCACATTTGCTTTTCAGAAAATAAAGGTCGCCAATCGAAATGACATTCTGTTCCAATATCTCCCGTCTTAGGTCGATAATAGAGAGTTTTTGCATAACGTTTTTTTTTATCGTCCGATATTTTTCTTCCTATCGCGCATGCTCGTAGGAAACATTGTACCTATTGCGCATGCATATCTGTAATACTGCACTACTGAGCTATTCCTATGAGCATGCGCTCTAGGAAGAAAAAAATATCGGACGATAAAAAAACGTTATGCAGAAACTCTCTAATGTGTTTCAGTTCTGTTGTAGTTTTCAAATGAGCGATATTTGACTCAGAATCCTTTTCTGGGGAAATGTAATAAATGTAGCAGATTCAGCGTTGCTCAGCGTCACCGAGGGGGTTCCTACTACATTGAATTCACATTTTGCCGAATCAGTTTTGAACGAATACTGATAGAGATGACATCCTAAAAGTTCACATCTGTCTTCATGAACCTAACGGAATTTTTCAGCTTACGGATGTGTCGTGCCCATAAATTGGCGCGGCCTGATGGCCAATTGGCTAGCACTTTGGCGTTTAGTGCTTCAAGCTCGAATCCTGGAGATGGCATGGATGTTTGTGAGTGGTTCGGAATCCACGTTAAACTGTAGGTCTAGGTCTTATTAGTCTAAAGTGTGCAAACAATGACTGTATAGCGACAAACTAAACCCATACGCAGCATAAGCAAGGGAACTTATGGTTTGACTTCTTTTGTAGGGCTTATTGTTAAAATCGGACTATTGAGTTTGGAAGTCCAATTCGCTGCCCAACGTCCATAAGCTCAGTTTTTTAAACGATTAAGAATGCATGCACTTACATAAACACTGACAAGGAGAAGCGGGGTGGTTAGCGAGTTTCTCTTTTGAACTGGGGGGTGGGGGATTAGTTCGAAGCATGATTAGCGAGCCCAACTGAAAGTTCTCGCTACGTCAGTGAGGGGTCAATAGGCAGAAAATTTCTTCATTGAGCTTGAGGGGATGGGATGAGGATGTAAAGGAGGTTTCAATTTGTGATAATAAGACGTTAACACAGTAAAGTAGTGTTCCTGCTTTTTTTTTTCATAATGAAATCAAGTATAAACATCATATAATAAGCATCGGGGTCCGATGGCCGAGTGACTAGCGCTATGGTGCTCGGTGCTACAGGTTTCGGTTCCATCTCCGGTGGTGCCATGTATGTTTGTAGTGGTTCGGAATCCACTTTAAACAGTAGGTCAATGCTTAATAGGGCTGTAGAGCGTTGATCGTAGGGCTGACAACCTTATCCCGTAAAAAGAAAACATCTCTCGTCTCGAAATCTGCCAACTGTCTTGGTCCCCCATGAGGCTGTTGCGCCAGTGATGAGGATGATGATAAAAAGCATCATTGAAAAAAAATCATATTTATGTAACTATTGGGTTTCATGCAGTATGATTAGGTGAGAAAGCAAACGGAACAAATATGAAAAGTGGTAAAGATAGATGCGGATGACTTAACAAGGATAATAAATCCTATAACGATTGAAATAAATATCGCTGAAAAGATAACATTAATTATTTTAAATGGAATATTTTTTCAACACTTACATCTTTCGTGATTTGTTACTAATCCTGAAGTATTGTAATAGATTTGCTGATACTTATAAAGAAAAATGAAAGCCCTATTACATAACACTCATATAATATTCTTTAGAAAAAAAAAAAATTTTTCAAAGAAAAATGATAAAATGTCAAATTTCATGTTGTATTGGAGAAATTGGAAAGATTCCTGACAGGCAATACGACAGTCAACATGAGACAAATCATCACAATAATTATTGAATTGACTTGCTTTTCAAAGCTAAGACTGTTGGGCACACATCAGTAGAACTATTCCATTTACTTGTATGTTAAGTATCGTGCACTACCTTTAAGATACGAGTGATGCTAAGCCAGATATGGCTTTCTCCAAGCTATTTAACCACTAACTGTATTTCCACATAAAATTATGTACAGTTTGGTCGCAAATACGATTTGTTTCAGATGTATTTACAGTAAACTTAATTGTTGTCATGTGCGCTTTTATTCAATTTGATCACTTTATATCTCTATCTATCTATCTATTTCTATATATACAAGATGATTCAGATGTCATGGGACAAACTTTGAGGGTGGTACAGCTTACTAAATCAATACATTATATTTTTTTTGTATATGAATATATGGCCGGAAGTGGGTGAGCACAAAAAAAAAAAAAAAAAAAAAAAAAAAAAAGAGGCACGAAAAGCAAAACATTGTTTACTTACAACACCATTGCAAGGTGCTTCTTTAATTCAATGTTTACAACAGATGATCAAAATTGTGACCACCAACAATCCTACATGCTTGGAGTGATTGAAGAACAATCCTAAAGATACCAAGCATTTGGACCACACTTGCAATTGCAATAGATAATCGAACAACGAGGTTCTCGGTTGACTTGACTTGTAAACGAAAATACAGTTGCAAACAGAAAGTAAGAATAAAATAGCATGCGGATCGGGGTTTCTAACCAAAGGACTTGAAACTTGTCACGTGACGAGTATCAGTTAGGGCAGGAGTCTCCAAACTTTCCAGCCTTCGGGCCATACTGTTTACTCCAGTAAGTACCAAGGGCCAAAACCGTTTTATTTTTTCTGTCATTAGAGAGTTTTTGCATACCGTACGTTAGTTACCGTAGGACGTCCGTTAGCTTTTTCTCCCTAGCGCGCATGCTCATAGGAAATTATGTTTCCTATGAGCATGCGCGCTAGGGAGAAAAAGCTAACGGACGTCCTACGGTAACTACGGTATGCAAAAATCTCTATTATCATTATGTGTTTTTTTATCCAACTTATTACAGCTAAAATAAGCTATTCGTTGTCGCGGACTGGATTTGGCCCGCGGGCCGTAGTTTGGAGACTCCTGAGTTAGGGCATTGTGCTTGACTGTTGCGAAAAATTCGATTGAAGGTATGTTCTTCAATGCTTCACTTCCGACACCACATTCCTATACAAATAACGTATTTTTTAGTAAGCTGTACTACGATTCAAAATTTCTCCCATGGCCATTGTATATTCAATTGCTTATTGTTATTTTTTTGAAAGGATTTTTGTAATTTTATTCACTTATCTATTCAATTTAGGATTTCCATTCATCCTTTTAGAATTGCAGATTAGTTTGAACTTCTGTAAATTTTGGTTAATTTTTTTATATTTTTTTTACATCTAAGTCTGATTTGGAGGGCCTAAATGGCCGAGTGGCTTGCGCTCTGGCGCTCGGTACCACAGGTTTCGGGTTCGAGTCCCGGCGGTGCCATGGATGTTTGTAGGGGTTCGGAATCCACTTTAAGCCGTAGGACCCGGTCTAATAGGATCGTAGAGCGTTGCGGGGGCATTGTTACTCCGCGTCCGCGGCTTATCTTCAAGTTACAAGCGCTCCCTGGGTAATGCAAAGTGAGTAACGTCTGTGCAGCGCTTGCCTTAAGGCATCCAAGACCAAGCCGTCTAAGTCTTTGCCAGCTGCATTAGAAAGAGAAAAAAAAGTATGATTTGGTTCTATAACAGTAGCATTTCCTACGATTTTTTTTAACTAAGAATATTGAACAGATTTTTAAAACAAATTACCTAATAACACAAATTTGTCAATTTTAGATGCTGGGTTGTATTCGTTACTAATATTCGTTATAAATGAAGTCATTTCAATTTGAACTACTGAAACTAATTACAAAGTTTTTCTTTTCCAAATAAAGTTGTTGATTTCAAAATTAAAATGTCATTTAAATGTTAATGTTATAAAATGTTAAATGATTTAAAATGTTATTTTGATAATTTAAATGACATCACTCAGTATAAACAGTGTTTCATTACTAAGTGTAAATATTTTTGAAATGAATAAATAATTTAATTATTATGATATACTGTTAATATTGAAATTATTTGATAATTACTTTGATTATTAATAATTTTGATATTCGGGTTTTTTTTTCAAATTGTCCTTTAATGAGTGATATTTAAATTTGCTTTTAATATATAAATTGCTTAACAGTTGAAAGTTTTAGAGGTAAATTCAATGGCAAACAGAATACGCTTCTAATTCGGAGCCTAAGAGGTAAGCCGCTAAAGTATGAGAGATTTAAGAGGCAAATTTGTTGTGGAGTCAATTACAGTTACTGCTTTCAGAAACGGTGATTCTAAGGAGATTGTGACTGCGAGTATAAAAAGTTTCCCATCAACAGTTATGCTACTTGGTAAGAGTTTACTAGTTTGTTTCCTTTTACGACACGCAAAAGCGGATAATTAACCCCAAAAGTCTTCTCGAAAAGTAATATTATCCCTTCATAACCAAGAGCCCTTCATAACCAAGCATTCAACCCTTCAAGAGCTATCAATATATAATTTTTAAAAAAATTATTTGTACCTGTTTATCTAATCCTCAGTGTCCTGCAGCGCGGGAGGGACACCCCATGAGTAGGAGTACTCACCTGATGAATGAAAATGAAAGCACAAAAATCACTTGAATAAACAGGTTTTCTAAATTTAAAATAATACTAATAACATTCTCTCTTTTTTTTTGTATCAAAAGATCTTCTGCACATACAAGATCAACGCAGAAAATTCAGAATTAGATCATTTTTATATTCACTTAATAAACGACTTCAAAGTTAAAACTATGGCAATAACAAAAAAAAAAAAAAAAAAAAAAAAATCACTATTTCAGTGATTGTTATCTGTATTTTCTGGTTGAACTGGAACCAGCCCATTTCTCTACTAAGATGAAAAATTACTTTTATACTAGTTTTGAAGTAAGATGGATTGCTCGAAGTTGACCAGCCAACTAGCCATCTCCTTTTCCGAACTAATAATTTTGTTTCTTTTAAGAGCATTTGAAGGCTTATGCATATCAAATCCCTGCCAGAGAATTCAGCAAGTTTGGGTTATAGTTTTAATTATTCGTGATACCTGCATTTTTGATGAGTATTTAGCATTATATCCTGCAGCTTATAGACACATTTCACTTTCTCTGTTAGAATCTTGAGCCCTAATTGATAAATTAAAACTAAAATCACTTAAGAATTTCAATTTGTCTTATATGAAAATATTTCATAGTTTATTATACTAATGGAACTTGAATATATATTTTAAGTGATGATTAAATTAGATTTCATTGACTTATTTGGACCTCAGGTAGAATTTTGAAAAAATTGAAACCCAAATGGTTGAAAATTCAACCCTTGTTATAGCATTTTATACCAGTTTATTTATTTTGTTGTTCAATGATTTGATGGAAATGGTGGAGAAAATCACCAAGAACACATTTTTTTTTCTGCTACGTTTAAAAACAATTTTTTTGCTAATTAAAATAGTTGCGCAATAGATGATGATGGTGATAAATACTGAATAAGAAATTTTAAATAATGCATTACTTACTTTGATATTTCTGCGAATTAAAAAACTTAAAGCAATTTAAAGTGTTCTTTTATATGACGTTATTACAATAATGGCATAAGAGAAATTTTCAATACTGATAAATTTATTGTCATTCTTACAATTAAAAGTTACATAACATAATAAGGATTAAGTAAGTATGTAGGATTTGCTTGAGCGGTAATCAGCAGGCGGCGACACCTTACGATTGCTTGTCTTTGACAGAGCCTGCTTACAATGTGGGGGAGTATTCAACTTTGAACTCTGACCCCACGAGAAGGGGACAGGACCCCGTAGATGAAGAAGGAAAAGGACGGATGGGAGGCTGCGTCAAGCAGCGAGAGAATGGACGGTTCTGTCCCTTAATTAATTGTTAATGTAAATATCGCTGTATATATAACCGTGCTTAATTAAATGTTGTTGTTGAGAGAAAAACAACGTTTCGTTGATGTGTTTGGAAATACACCCCTAGACAGCCACTTCAAAAGTCAGGCTTTGGTTAGACTGGTAGAGAAGTCTAACAAAAACTGTAGGTTCGACCGGGATGAATCTATTGATACCTGTGTAACGCTACAGAAATTGGGGGTTCAGCAAGGATGCATCTTTTGCAAACGGCTAAACTCTACAAGTATATGAATTTACAATGAAATTATTGAAAAAATAAGCATAATTAATATGAAAAATGATATAAACTTTTTAAGATTATATAATTTCAATATTGACTAAATTATATTTTATGGTATTTTAAATCCCATATTAACTACAATCTTAAATGCATCTAACTATTAATTATCTTTCTTTTTTTTTCAACTTTCCAATAATTTTGAAACTTCTTATATTTTAAAAATTAATTGTTACGAAGACGAAAAAGCAACTAATAAAACATAGGTTTACGAAAATCAGTGGTTTTCTCATAATTTATTTAAAATGATTATTCATCTATTAGTCGTTTTTTTTTTTTTTTTTTTTTTTTTTTTTTTTTTTACCATTGTATACACCACGAATGGCTTACCGACGATGACTTCCGGGAGGACTTTTTAGGACTAAAAGCCCCGAATTTGCTGATCGTATGGGAATAAAACTTGGAAAAATTGATAGCATTTGATTTCTAGCAATGATATTTGCGGCCTGAATATCAATGCGAGACGCTTTATACATATTGCCAGAATCTCTATCGATCCTCTTCATTTCTGAAAGCAATAATTATACGAGTCGGGCATAAAATCATCTTAGAACCATAGAAATAGCATAAAACATGATGTTTTCTAAAGACATATTGCTATACAAAGACCAAAGCTGTTTTCAAATGAAGAAATGACCAATTTCAGTGTTATGTGGCGTGCAATGGATGATGAGTAGGATGATTCAGTTTACAATTTGTTGTCAGTGTTAAGTGTTAATTGCAGTCATTGCCTTCAGAAACCAGAACACTCGATAAAGATTGCGACAATGTGTGTAAGTCAAACTTCCTTGTGGGAATTTCAGGGTTTTCTTCCAAATGCAGGGTAGCTACCTTTAAATGTGTTCCTGAAAGGCAACGCCATTGCTTCATCATCTATCGATGGGCTGTTCGTGCCATACATATAGAAGATGTATCGCAAAAGAAGTATGATTTCACCTTGTCATACAATTCCCTTTTAAAAGATAAATTCGAGGTCTAAATGATAACCAAAAGATGAATTTGTGAATTTGATTGAAATATTTCATTTTGGCAAAAAAGTTTATGTACAAATTTAACATTTTAAAGTGATCTAATCAATCCTATTTATTATTATTCATCTCTTGTTTATATTTATTTAGAGGTCGGACCCATAATCCAGTAGTAATGAGCACAGTTAGCGTGAAGGAGGGATTGGATACAAATCTGCTGGTGATTTGCTATGTAGTTATTGCAAACTTTATACCGTCCTTATGGTAATGAGCGTAAGCTATAAGTCTTTGTGATTGGGTTGTTTGTCCTATACAGCATGTAAATGCTTGGGGAATTGAAAATCCTTTCCAGAAAGCATCCCATTTCCATCCTGTTGGTGAATTGTTTGTGGTATATGTAAGGAAAACTACGTCTTCAATATATAATATATGTAAAATTATTTAGAGCAGGGGTGGCCGACCCGCGGTCCGCCTTGAATATTTTTCCGGCCCATGAGATTTATCATACTTTTATAAAATATATTTATTTTATAGTGGCCAAAGTAGTGGAGATAAATGTATAAAAAAAATACAATATGTGTGCATCCTTATATTTAAAAATTAACTGTCGAAATTATGAGAAAAAATTAACTTTGATTTTAATATAATATTCTTGCGAATATAGGACAGATATTGTATGTTTTATTTATGAGTTTACAGTTATGAGTTCTCAGAATAATTAAATTATATTCTGCGAATTCATGATGCGCGCGCATTTTGGAATATGTAATATAACAAGTCCTATGTTTCACTTTAAGTGACCTTAATGACTCAGTCACCATCCCTAGATACGCGCAGCCCAGTACGCAAACCAGACTTTTAGTTGAATTTGTTAGCGCTTTTAATTCAACTTACACCTGCGAATCATTTTTTTTCCTTTTTTCTAAAATGAAATTGATCAAACACAAAACACGCTGAAACATAACGGACTAACGCTAACCTGCAACACCCATTACGATGTACAAATATGCAAATTGAGGTCGATTTGCAAAAGCTAAGTGAAAGAGTGGAAAAACAAATATCGCACTAGTAAAATAAATGTTTTTTAATGATTTAATTTTTTTTATTTCGTTTATATTTATATATTTTTTATATTTCATTTTTAGTGTTCTATATTTCTATACGATGTGCGTTTAGTATCAATGTTATTATTATATAAATGTTTACATGTAAGAATAATAGTAAACACAAAAATAATAACTTATGTTTAAATTTTTCACTCCAACAAAATGCCTGTAGTGGAGAATCTAATATCTAAATGGAAATATATAATTTTATATGCGGCCCGCGGAGTTAGGATGCATTTCCAAAGTGGCTCGCATGATCATCTGGATTGGCCATCCCTGGTTTAGAAGGAAGATATCATAAAGCAAAATTGTGCATCATTCTGACAAGAAACTAAATGGATGACAAATAGCCAAATGTAGTATATTGCAAGAGAAGTTCAAGGGATATATTGTATGAAGTTGGCAATGCAATCAAGTGTAGATGTTTTCAATGGATTTAACTCTAATTTGTTCTAGCTAAAGAAACAAAAGCATTTATCATAAGTTAAAAAAATGTTAAATTTGATTATTAAAATGCTATTTTAAATATTATATGACAATTTTGTGTTGCTGTTATTATTACTAATGTCGCTTATTTTCTGATGGGCAGTAAGTTAAGTTAATGTGCTAGTTATTATGGTCTTCTGCGAGGAGGCTTAGGGCTTTTTTCGGAAAGCGGTGCAAAAATGTTAGAACTTTATTCCTCCTTTCTACTGAATCCTTTTTCTTCCCTTAGTTTTCTGCCATACGATCCTGCATTGTATGGGTGAAAATTTAAAAAAAAAAAAAAATCTGCTACGAGGCAAATGATTGTCATTTACACACGCAGGCACAGTCTCCCTCATTTTAAAAATACTGACTGCAACGTTTGCAGCTAATGGGAATTCAACCCTCGTCCCATTCATTACCATTAAACTATCATCATGATTGGCGCAACTGGCAGGTAATGGTCGGCCAAAGCCGTCTGCCTACTGGCAGATTTCGAGATATAAGATGTTTTTATTTTTTATGGGGTAGGGTTGTCAGCCTACGCCCAAAGCTGTTGCATTCATAGTAGATCGGGACCTACGGTTTAAGGTGGATTTTGAACCGCTACAAATGGCACTGCCGGGACTAACCCAAAACCTGGGGCATCGAGCGCCAGAGCGCTAGTCACCAGGCCGCACTATTAGACTATGCGTTTTAAAAACATTCTAGTTCGAGTAGTAGACAGTAGGGTGTGTGTAAAAAAAAAGTGTTGCTCATTTTTCTAATACTTTGTTTTAAGTTATCAGAACTTGGTGAATAGAGCCCTAGGTAACTAAGAAAAAGCTCGATATAAAATCTTACAAACGAAACCGAATCATATGTCTGTATAGAAGACGGTAATGATGAATCTATTGATCTGAAAGTCATTCTATTGTATTCGATTGGGTGAAGTTTACGAATCTTACATACGATTTCTTGGTATTCAATTGAATCGCAATAATACGATGTTGATGTAGTTACATATCTACAGTAATAAATATCGCAGTTTGTATCGTTTGCAAATGTCCATTCGATATGATCGTGTTGAAGTTGTGACAGGTAAGGTCTGCAGTTCATTATTGCTCTCCCACCCATGGACCTTTCTAGCTCGGTTTTTACTGCAAATTTTAAACTTTTGACTGGCCCTGACTTTTTACAAGGACTCCTTTGCCGTATCGGCGTGGCTAATAATCCTTACTGTGTCCTGTGTTCTTCAGACATTTTTATAGGCTTTACACATTTGAGAAGCTGCCCTGCACTCTCTTTTATGAACAGTTCTGCACACAAGGCTGGTTTTTATTGGGCTGTCAGAGGGATCATGGCCTATATGGCCACCGCCCCGACCTAAGACAAAAAAAATATCTGCAGTTCCTATGGGGAAGTGGTGATTGACCATAGATCAAGTGCACTAGATTTAATAACAATAACACTCCAGGCCACTTTTATAACAAGGCTGGTTTTTATTGGGCTGCCACAGGGCTCATGGCCGATATGGCCAGGGGCCCGACGTAGAATAAAAAGGATATATACAGTTCTTGTGATGAAGTGGTGAATGACCATAGATCAAGTGTTCTATATTTAACAACAACAGCAAACTAAAAGACAAACATGATTACTTGAATTATTACTGTAATTAAAGAAAAATACCTTCATATTATAAATAACTCAATGTATATAGTATGCAAAAAATAATTATTTTTATCGTATTATTTTTTTTATTACAATCTTACCAAAAAATATTAACGTATACAATATGTTCAAGATCATAGGTTCATATAAAGGCCATTACTTCTCAATGATCTCAAATTAATGGTCCATGAATATTTTTCAGAAAAACGTAACGAAGAATGCTATTTTATTTTATTTTTGCTGTTCACTCAACAATTATAGGAAGCATTAAATGCATCCAATCTACTGCCAACATCCGAATCGGATGTCAAGCCAAACAATTCCTTTGTCTTCTGTGTAATACTTTGTAAACAGCCCCTGTAAAGAAAGTTGCCTAGACGTTGTTTGAGGAGCGCCTGCCAGGCAAGCGGCTTTCGAGAGAAAAAAAAAGAAAAAAAACCGGACCCGAATCTCGATTCCAAGCCGCCTGCTCGCGAGGTACCGAACTCAGAAGCTCTTCGCAACTGTGTTCGATCACAACCATCCCGAGTTTGTTTCGTTCGAATGGAATGCGCGCCGTGCACATAACGGTGGAAAAGCATGGCCGCATGAAAACACATGTGACAGTAAAGCGGTGGAAAGAAGATAGAGAAAAAAATGAGTCAAAGAGCAGGTGAAAGTAGGGCGGTTGTTGTTGAAAAGTTTATGCGTGGTTTTTTCATGCTACCTTGAAAAGAAATCAATGTCGTTATTCTTTGTGTTTTTGTAATTCAAGCATAGAAAAAAAAATACAGTGAAATATTCTTTGAATTGTGCATGTTGATAAGTGTTTATGTGTGTTCTGGAATTTGGATAACAAATATAGAAGTAAGTGATTTTTATTTTACTTTTAGTTTGCAGACTATGTTCACTTTCCAATAACTTAAGAATATAAGTGTTAGATTTTTGTCATATTTGTAAGCTGGTTTTTTTTTTTAATCAAATATACGAATAATTGATGATGAAAGATTATTTAAAAAAGAAAAAATTCTGGGTTTAAAACGAATTTTAAAATCTCAACATTTTTAAAATCAATTCTTAAAATTCCTTAAAAAACTCTTCAATCCTTAAAAATTATATCTTTTTAAAATTAAATATAATTTGATTAATTTTTAAAATTTAATTAATTACATTTTTTTTTCGAAACTATATCTTCGTTAAATAATATTTGGATGATATTTGTGAAAAAAACACACACGGATGTGCTTTCAAATTTAACTAGCATACGATGATTTTTAAAACATCGAAAACACATATAATGAACATATAATAAGCTATAACTATAATGAACCCTAAGAACTTAATTATGAACTTAATAATGATCTAATTAATGAACCATACGAACTTAACTTATAATGTATTTTCTTTTCTTTAATATATTCAACGTTAATTTATGACAAAGTTTTTTAGTTAACATGAAATTAAAAAAAAAGAATAAAAAATGAAACAATTATTAGATGAGTTTCATAACCGCTAATTAACATCATTATCACCCAAAAAATATATATTAATGTACTTAATATAGCGTAACATAATTATGAAAAAAATAATTAAAAAATTCAAGATCTCGCAACAATATTGCAACAAAATTGGTTCACATTCATTAAAAAAGGCCACCGAAAAGTGATAATATAGACATATATCTCTTTTCGGTGGCCTTTTTATTTACTTTATTTACCTTTTTTACCTTTTTTTACTTTTTTATTTATCTTTTTTTAAAGCGATTTCACATTTAATAAAATACAAATTAAAATTTTAATGCTTATATATATATTTAAGAGAATTAATAAACAATCTGAGTGATATTAAATTTCCTATAATATTTGAAACAGGAGAATGAAAAGTAAATATACAAAGAAGAAAATTCTGAAGATATTAAAGTCATTTTAAGGCGAATGTCATACTACATAAAAATGTCAGTTTAATAGTATTCTGAAAGAATATTTTCTTATTTTATAACTAATGACTGTATTGAGGATTATTTTGTTTTTGTTCTCTAGGTAAGAATTTATGATAAAGTAATATGAGATAGGACCTCAAAATTTTTTTCATACTGGTTAGAATTTTCACTTTTAATAGATTATGAAATACAATAATAATGCAATGGCTTTCAGAGGATTTTGTAAATTCGGAATACTTATAATATCCGTAATATATTACCGTTTTTATAAAATGTACAAAAATTCTTATTAATGCCAAAACACTGAAATACATAAACTGCGAATGAAGACGACTTAATCTTGCACGTGTAGTTCTCAAAAACCATAATATCATTAAGCTGAGTCAATAAATTTGTTCCTGATCCTATTTGCCTTGCGATAAATTTGCCTAATCTATTAGGATGACCAGAAAGTAATTTCCGTTTTTACCATTTAAGTACATGGTAAATAAAAAATGTACTTTCTTTGCCAGCCCAATAGCCTCTTAAAATTGCTGTGAAGTAATTTTTTGTTAAGAAATCGTTTATTTTATATATTTTATTAACATAGTTTAAGACATCAATTGGTAATTTCAATATTTGAAAGATAGTTTCATTTAGTAGGTTCAGTATTCGAAAGATAGTTTCATCAGTAATTTCACTAATGTAATTTCTTTTATTAATGATTATGTGTAGGTTTTTGGGGTATATTTACCACATAAGTACTCCAGGTACGTCTTTTCCGTTCAATATTTTTGGTATTTGAAAGATTCACTATACGAGTATTAATATAAGTACGGTTGATTATAATACAAGCTGATTAACAATTTTATCAAAAAATAAATAAATAAAAAAAAAAAAACTTTTGAGAGAGGGGAAAAAAGTCTTTACCAATTTCTGATAAAATATTCGAAGTGTGATCTGTTGGTTGCTCACAGCACGTTCAAGATATATTCGATTTCGTGTTATGGATTGGCAAACATCTGAAGAATAAATGAATTCTTAATAAGTTCTGTCCAGATTTAATTTATTTGCATTTTTTACTTTTAGGGATACGTGAAAGATTGTTTATCACACGTTTTAAACTAATTTGCAAAAATTGAACAGCATATCCCACCTACTATTAATTCACAACATTCTTTCTCACCAAAAATTGGAATTAACTTCTGGAATTGCATTATAAGACATTCTACTTTTATCTTTAATTTGATTTCATAAGTTTATAATGCATCTTCATAAGTTTATAATCAATTTTTGAACTGTATGACGGTTAAGGTAGTATTCGTATTTCTTCTGAATAATGCGTAAGAATGTCAGAAGTAATAAAATTGACCTTTCTTTCAAAAATTTCGGACCAAAAAAAAAAAACCCTTTTAATAATTTACAAGCTTAAAATTAAGAAATAAAACATTACTGTGAAATTAGCTTTAGAAGCATTCATTTTACAATTATGCTGAATCTTTGCGATATTTTTGCAAGATCACTTCAGAATTTTTAAACTTTTCTCGTAAAATTTAATGTGCAAACTTGTCATGATATAACATTAAATAAAACTATTTCTAAAATTTTAACATATAAATAAATCACAACTCTAAGCAATGTATCGCAACTTTAATGAACATTATTGTATAACTTAATCAACTTTGTAAGAAACAGACATTTTAAATTTTAAATTTAAGTGCTGGTTACCGAACGAAATTGCTGAAAATAATTAAATTTACTTGAATCTACCAATTAAATATCGAGAGTTAATTGATAAAAAGCATTGGATTATTTTGTATTAACGGAAAAGTAATAAAATTTGTTCTAATTTATATTATTTGCCTGTAAGTATAAATATTAATGTAGCAAAATATAACAGTTTTTAAAATTAAAAAAAGAATTAAATTAAATTTATTGACCACATTGATATGCTGGGATTGGTAAAAGCTTTAAGTTAGCATCTAGCGAAGAAGACATAATAAAATAATCGTTGTTATTCTCAAATATAAAAAAAATATTATTCACAATCAGAAAAAATATGGATAGTATCTAGAATAAAGTAAAATTAAATTTAAAAAAAAAAAAGTGTATTCCTTGCAAATACTTGTAGTCTAAATAAATATCTGCACAAAAATATTTAAAAATATCTGCGAAAACTAGGTACCCACTGCGAAATCAGTTTGAAATATTACATAGAAAATTAAAAATCAAATCTGAAAATTCCTGTTTTTCTTGGAGCAATGGAATTGTTTTATAAAAATATTTACCTTTTTCTTTAATAGTTAGAAAAAAAAAAATAATAAAAAAATAAAAAAAAAACCCTGCTGAAATTAAAATCTGGATTTTAATCTGCATATCTGTAATCTGTATTTAATCTGCATCTTAATTATGTGCAGTTCATAAAGTTTCTGCATTAGATTTTATTTGTTTTTCGAAGTTATTCGACAGTACATGAAAATAAATTTTAATTAAAAGGATTGTATTTTGATGTATGAATTTTTAGAATTTATAAACTGGATGTTTTAGAATTATATAAATTTTTAGAAGAAAATTCGAATTTTTAATCAAAAAAAAAAATTCTAATTACGCATTTTATTGAATAGATATCATGGTAATTTCATATCTAAGTAGATATGAATAGATTTACATAGATTTACTTGTTCAATTTATCTTAATTTATTTATTGCTAACGAATAATTAATATAGTGGTTAAACTTATTAATATTTAAAATACTGATTAATATCGTTAATTAAATTATAGTTTTTTATTTAAAATCTCATACCCATAAACAAAATTAAGTGCAACAATTTAAAAATACATTATAAATTAATAAAGGTTTTTGTATTTACTAAAAATGTATTATAACTGAATATTTTAATTACTTATTTTTATTGCTGGTATATTTCAAGTATAGAACAGTTTTTAAATTCGGGTTTTCTGGAATATTTAATTTTTGAAAAATAATGAATTTTTATGAACTTTCAAAATTCCCGTTTATTTTAATTAGAAGAAATAAGTATGGTTTAAATATATATGATGAAAAATAATCTTAAATAATTTATTTTCGCTTTTTGTTTACATTATTAATTAAAATAATGTTTCTAAGAACTAGGACATATAATAATCCTATTAGATTGCATTTCATTAACTTTTTAACAGTTTTATTAATGCTTTTATTGTAAGATTATTAAAAGCTTACTATTCAGTTATTTATTATTTAAGATATTCTTTATTGCGTATCGTTAAAGATTGATATTTTTGATTTAACAAGTGCAATAAATGCAATAGTTATAATCAATTTATTTTAATACATTCAGTTTATTTTAAAATGATTAGTTGTGAAAGACATTTTGATTTCTTGAAAATTAAAACATGATAAATAATTAATAAATTTAGTGTCTTAGAAAATTCCTTAAATTACAGTATATTTAATATTTATTGAATTTATATAAATTTTTAAACAAAATATTCCTGAAGTTAAATTTCAATTACAAAATGAAAATTTTAACTATAGAAAAAATTTGTAAGGATGAAAAAAATTTCGAAAAATCTGTTCGGTATTAAAAAAATTATTAGTATTATTGAATTTTTAGTGTATATTAAGTTTTTAGTATTTTTATGCCGTTTCTGAATAAAATTTTCATGGATTCTTTCAAAATTTTTATTCAATCCATCGATTCATAACAATCGGTACTAAACTAATATTTTTACGTAATATCCATGACAAATCTTGGAAACTTATACTATAAATTATTTGACGATTACAATAGAGGATAACTCATTTTTTATAGCACGACCCATAAAAATCGTAATAAATGCCTTTTTTAACTACGGACATGCTTAACGTTAGTTTATTTGAAAACTGACGTACTTCACAATATACGATCACTTTAAAAATTTTCTAATATTGGACAAAAAACATTAACAAAGACTTATAAAATATTTTATTCGCTTTAAAAATGGCCATCTTCAATGTAAATGTATTTTATGTAATGTTTCATATGTTTTGTCATTGGGAAATGATGATGAAATTCCCCACTACTGTGACATTGTTTTACTTGCGGTTTTTTGGTTCCGTTTATAAAATAAGCAAGTAATATAAAAAAAAGAAAAATTAAAGTTAATTCCTACATTTTCCCCCCTATATTGCAGAAAAGTCCTTTGCAAAAATAGGTTGAAATTTTCTTCTTACATCTAGCGCCATCTATTATTAGATATATGCAACTTAAATCTAAAAAAAAAAAAACTAAAATTAATTAATTAAATTTAATTAATGAATTAATATTTGAAAAAAACTGTATTAATATCCAGTGTCCTCCACTACAACTTTAAAAAAAGGTACTTGAACTTCAGTGGATGAATAAAAAATAGTTTATTAACTATTGAAAATTTGAACATGATATATATAGTGAGAGTGTGAACTAATAGTAGGAATTGAAAAAAGAATGTACACTAAAACACCCCATATCGCTAAAAGCGATTGAAAGTTATTTTAATTAGATTTTCTACACAGAATGAGCTTCCGTTTCAATCGCCGATTGTAAACACACATAAACAGTAGTGAGGGGTGCAGCTGACAGGCAGGTGGGTTAGAATCCCTTCCCAGAATTCATTGGAGTCACAGTATTCAGCATAACAACCTTTTCTTTTCTGTTTTTTTTAAACGCCAGATGGTTAACGAAACAAAATTTTTTGTCGCATAGTAGGGATTATGATGGAATGATTAACTTCTGTATAAATTTGTATAATCTTATTGAGTATATTAGAGTTGATATCTCATATTTGTTATTTTTTTTATTAGTTCCAGGCAATTGTGTCTGCAAATATGATTGCTAAAATGAATTAATATTGGAAAATATTTTGAATTTTAAATTAAAGAAAAATGTATGGAAAAGGTGGAGTTCCATATTACAACCACGTATAAAGAATACAATTCTAATTTTCCTATATAATTCTTATTGAGAAATTAGAACAATAAAATTCAAAAACAGTGCAAAACAATGTAGTGTGCTGGTTGGGCAACCAAATTGTAACTGGGTGTTGTTGGGTTGATATGCTTGAGGCACACGTTGCAGAACTCGCAGCTTTATTTGCACACACATAACGCCACATACATACAATATGCAACACATTTAAAGACATAGAATTGTGGAAGGATTCCATTTCTAAGCCGAAAGCCTGATGCTCAGCTAAGTGCAGGGTGTGCGAAAGATACTTCCCCTCGAGAGGAGAGGTTATAAACTAAACGCTTCTCAACAATAGTGCGTGGGTGCGTTGTACTTAACCTCGGGTGAGAGTCTCGAGGCCTATTGACAATATCCCTTGAATGCGTAGGGGACGCTCATTACAATGCGTAAGTTACATATTTTATTTTGTGTTTTTTCGTTTTCCAATACTTGTGGACAAGCCTTTTTGATTCTATAGTGTTAGTAGAAGATCGCATTCTTGGACAGATTTATATTTTATAGTTGCTAACTAGAGGGAATGAAAATTCGGGAAACTTTTAGTATAGGAAACTATAAGTTACAAAGGGATTTTACAAAATAAGCGCGTCTATACAAAAAAATAAACAAATACTAAGTAACAAAATAAAAATTGCTTTGGGACTTACCAATACAAATATTAGCATTTCTCTGAGTGAAGACTATTTAAAACAAGACTCACTTTTTCAAATAAATTTCTTGATAAATAATTAAAATAAATCTTTTGAATATGTATGAAATTTCTTTGCATAGCTGAGTAAGTATTAGTAACTATTTTTTTATTTAGCATTCATTGTTAAACATAAAATCACACACAGATAAAAAAAATAGCAATCGATCCAATACAAAACCCACTCTAACGAAGGAACGAATTTTGGGAAGACGTTTGTTTTGATTTTGAGACAGGAAAACGAATGACATTTTTTTTCCTACCTCACACGAGCCATGACTCATTTCCGATTTCATTCCTTTTGTTGTACTACTGTGTCCAAAAAGTAAGACCAATTATTTTTTTTTTCAAAAATTCTTTATTTATTCTTCCAAATTTATTTCATCGCCTTCAAAGTAACCCCCTCCAGACACAATGCACTTATGCCAACTTTTTTTCCAATCCTCAACGCATGATAAAAAGTCATCGGCAGGGATAGCTTTCAAAGCGCGCGGCGATTCAAGTTGAATCTCTTCAATCGACTCAAAACGGTGTCCCCGAAGTTGTCTTTTGAGTTTAGGGAATAGCCAGAAGTCACACGGTGTCAATATGGTGGTTGTGGAACGATATGGGTTTCATGTTTGGCGAAAAAGTCACGAAGAATCAACGCAGTGTGAGCTGGCGCATTCAGTGTTTTCGGTACCAATCGAGATTTCACGCGTTTGAGGCCCAAAATAGAATAGACCGATCCTTTTGAAATTCCAACATCAGCAGCAAGGTCTCTAATTGTAAATCGACGGTTTACGAGCACCTATTTTAGACGTGACTTCGTCGTTTGAGGTTGAGTTGATGGTCGACCAGAGGGCTCTTCGTTTTCAACGCGTTCTCTTCCTTCTTTGAACTGTTTATACCACTTCTAAACATTTCTTTCCGATATAGGAATGCTCTCAGACTGTCTTCTGCAACATTCTATACGTTTTCGCCGACAAAATTGAATGCAAGTTCTTTGCTCAATCAATTCAGACATTTCAAAAATCACGGGAATCAGTTTTAGTGTGTCACAAAGCCAAGCGTAACTCAAACACTAATGAATATTTTGACGTCAAATTTCTCAAAGATGTCAAGGACAATGCCAGCAACATTAAAAAGAAAAAAAAATTAATTTCCATAACCCCGGGAATTTTAAATTGGAAATTGGTCTTACTTTTTGGACACGGTAGTAAATCGTCATGCAACGTTTTTCAAGGATGTGATGTTAAACTTTAGGATGATATATTTTCACTCTTATAGATCAGTTTTTTTTTATTTGTGATGGATTGCTTTACTGTTTCATTCTTGGGGAATTTCTTCAAAATTATCCCTACTTTTTATACAAAAATCCTTATTTAAAGGAATTTCCAGATTTTTGATGAAATTTGGAAGATTTATATACAGTTAAGAAGTTCAGGAGAAGGGGGGGCCAAATTCGGGAGTATCTCGAATAAATAGGGACAGTTGGCAGGTATGATATCTACATCATATCATGGAAATTATTCCATATATTTGACTGCTTGGCGACTTTTTTAGCGATGCTATGAATTGCAGTAAAATTGAAATTACCAATGTCAACTCTTCACAATAACAACTAGCATTAAAAGTTACAAATGATATTTTGCTACTTTTGTACTTCAATGTTTTTCAAGAATTAAGAAAAAATCAGAAAAAGCTGCATGACCTTGAAATTTCTATTCGTTACAGCTTAATGGAATTTGGCCAAAACAGTCTACAGCCTTCGAAAATTATGGACAAAAGAAAAACAATAGATTTAGTTTTTGTCTAGGAAAATACATAAAATGAAGTCATACAAATAATAGCAGCAGAGTTAAATGTATGATCAACTTCAATGGGGTGTTATCTGCACTAACAGCAATATATGCACGGCATTTATGTCTCATGCTCAAAATATTGGCGTTTATTAATACGACAGCAAAGTTCATTGCAGTTCAAGGCTGTTCAAAGATCCCAAAAGGTTGCAGAGATCCCTCTGCAACTATTACCAACAAGAGAAGATCATAGACAGTTTGTGTAGCGATTCTATAGCTATTAGTAGTCATTTGCGCCTCTCTTAGTTGGTAATAGTTCTAACAATCTGCTTTGGACTATGTTTTTAGAAATGCATTCCACAATTCCCTTATCAGCACCACAACACCATTCTGTGACCCCACAGCACCCACAACACCCTTCTGTGAATTACAGAAGGGCTCATAATGCTGGTACACAGAATTGACTAACAGCTTCTTCGTAATTCTCCATATAAATGATATCGATTACTCTTACCTAAAACATGACTATTTGAATTTCATTACGCACTTTTTATTTACATAAACTATAAGTGTCTTTAAAGCCATTGATCCAATGATGTTACACAACTGCAGTTGGTATTAAGGGGAAAAAAGTGCCATTGGCTATGCAGTTCACAGGGTTGCAAATAAAAATTCTTAAGCAGTTGTGTTTCTTCTTCATTGGTGCACCAGCCCCATGGTGGGTCAAGGCTGATTCCGAAACATGAGATGTTTTCTTTTTACGGGGTAAGGTTGTAGACCTTTAGTAACACTCTACAGCCATATTACACCGGGACCTACGGTTTAAATAGGATTCCGAACCATTACAAACATCGATGGCACCGCCGGGAATCGAACACGAAACCTGTAGCACCTAGCGTCTAAGAGCTAGGCATTTGGCCATCAGACATCTAAGAAGTTGGGTTTAGCTATAATAAAAAAGACCCGCATGTCATGAATACATGACATTTTTTCTTGAATGACATACTATATTTTGCACCCAATGTTCTTTTCTTTACTTTTACTTCTTTACCAATGTTCTTTTGTCAAATGTTTCTGTCGACTAATTCCATACATTTTTAGTAGGATTAAAATTCGGGCTCTTTGATTGTTGCAATTGTTTTGACATATGATATAAGCTACCACTTATGAACTGCAAGTGGGATTATTATGATATTGTAATACAGCTTGCATGTTTAATTTATTTGCAGATTTAAAATATTCCTTTTCAATACGTTCAAATATACAAAATGATCCCTAGTGATAGTTATAAGTACCAAATTGTTGAAGCCAGAAGCCAATTTACACCACCAGATCCTCAAACTCCAGGGTGTTATTTGTTAAACAGTAGATCCCGGTCTCATTAGCCCAAAGTGTGCACACCATGACCATAGCGCGACAAACCAAACTAGGTGTTATTTGTGGAGAAGAAAAGTAGTTGCGTGGAATTAAGCTAGGCTTCAGATTAAATGAGAAATTTTATTTGCCAACATTTATTCAAAACTAAATGATAAAATTTATTCAAAATAGTCGTAATCTGGTATACTAACTCTGTTTTACTAATACATAAATGTTAGAAATATTTAATGTAAAACTTCAAAAAAATATTTTATTTTTTATTTTGAAAGACTTGCTTTTTACACTGATGGCAATCCAAAAACATTTAAAAAAGATATAATTTTTATGGTTTTTGAAAAAGAATGAATTAAAATCTTATTTAGGAATTTTATGCCGAGAATATATTCAAGCCATTTTCGAATTCCAAGTTGAGTTGTATAATCACATCCAAAAGATCTAATTTATGGTTTGAAATGAACAGTTTTTCTCCCAAGTCAAATTTTGAGGTAAAAAAAATTCCATCTGTAAATGAATTTTTTCTTTTTTTAAAACATCATTTTCTCACATTTCGATCCGTTAACTTCCATGTTTTCAAGTTCAATTCGATTTGCAATTATATTATTGATTATATAATTACTTATTGATTGATTATGTATTTATAGATAAAGTATTACATAATCAATCAATATCAATGTAAAAATCAAAGCAGTATTTTGTTTTAGTTAAATTTAAACTTTACTTTAACAAGCATGGAGAGAAAGATTTTGTATGAATTACTACTGAGCTCAAAAAGTAAGACCAATTATTTTTTTTCAAAAACTCTTTGTTTATTCTTTCGAATTTATTTCATCGCCTTCAAAGTAATCCCCTCCGGACACAATGCACTTATGCGAACTTTTTTTCAATTTTCAATGCATGCTAAAAAGTCATCGGCAGGGATGGCCTTCAAAATACGCCGTTATTCACGTTGAATCTCTTCAATCGACTCAAAACGGTGTCCCCGGAGTGGTCTTTTGAGTTTAGGGAACAGCCAGAAGTCACACGGTGTGAATACGGTGGTTGTGGAACTTTAATTTTTGACGAAAAAGTCTCGAAGAATCAATGCAGGGTGAGCAGGCGCATTCAGTGTTTTCGGTACCGATCGAGATTTGACGCGTTTGAGGCCCAAAATGGAATTGACCGATCCTTTTGAAATTCCAACATCATCAGCAAGGTCTCTAATTGTAAATAGATGGTTTGCAAGCACTCAATCTTTAATTTTTTGGATGTGAGCTTCGTCGGTTGAGGTTTATGGTCAACCAGAGGGCTCTTCGTCTTCAGCGCGTTCTCTGCCTTCTTTGAACTGTTTATACCACTGCTAAACATTTATTTCCGATATAGGAATGCACACCGAATGCCTTCTGCAAAATTCTGTACATCATGAATCAAAGTACATTAACTTATTTCTGAAATTTGTTTTTAAATCAGATATAATATAAAAGTTAAAAAAAAAAAAAAAAAAATAGTTTTGAAAAATTTTGGTGCTAACTGGCCCACATTTGCAGATTTCGGGGAAGAAATTTCGCCAGGCAACTAACTTAATCGTAGATGTAAGATTTTCGTACATGTGGTCACAAGAATCATAGAATCTTTTCATTTTAAAGCGGGCTGATAGCCAATTAGCTAGCGCTTTGGCCGTTGGTACAACAGACTTCAGTTTCGAATCCTGGCGGTGGCATGGATGTTTGTGAGTGGTTCGGAATCCACATTAAACTGTAGGCCCCGGTCTAATTAGCCCAAAGTGTGCACAAAATGACAGTATAGCGACAAACCAAACCATAGCTCAGTTATATTACGCGCAACTGGGATGTACAAAGCAATGGTTCGATCCTTGCTTGTAGTACTTGTACTAACTAGTAGACTCTGAAAATAATGATGCAACATGTCTCATCGACAACAATCGGAATTTTACAGGTTTTCATCATTATAACCATCAAAGGTTTGGTTTGGTTTGGTTTGTAGCTCTATGGTTATTTTTGTACACTTTAGGCAAATGTCACCCCGGCCTACAGTTTAACATCAATTCCGAACACTAACAAACGTCCCTTCCCCAGCCAGGAGTCGTACCTGAAGCCTGTTGTACTTGTAGCATCTTTCCCAAGGGAAGAGATATAGAATTTCTGTTCACAGGGAAAAGAAATGTATATTATTTAACAAGTGCCCAATAACAACCTAGCACACAAATTTGACAGCAGATAATCTGATGGTCAATTAGCCGTGGCTTGGCCATTGTACTACAGCCTTCAGTTTCGAATCCTGGCGTTGGCATGGATATTTGTGAGTGCTTCGGAATTCACATTAAACTGTAGGTCCCGATCTAATTAGCCCAGAGTGTGCAAAAAAAAAATATGATCGTAGAGTGACAAACCAAATCTCATTTTTGAAAATCATGACTAAAATTAATTCCGTTGGAGGACTCCAACCGAAATCCTCTTTCACGTTAGCCGCGTGTGTTATGATTGAGTCCGTCCCACCCCTTCAAGCCTGAAGATTATTTCAAAACTAATTTTTCCCTCCATCTAAAATGTTTTTAAGCGTTTCACTAAAAAAAAAGAGAATTAAGTATTTATAATTTTTTGGAAGCTTTTTTCTAATTGATTTAAGAATGTGTGAAAAATATAATTATCCACAGAGTGCCCTAAACATTATATTCATAATACAGAAGAAATGTATTTTGTTTACAATTCTTCTGAATGTACGTGTTTTGAATACAATTAGTAAAATAACAATTAGTGAAACTTAATAAATTAGTAAAATAACAATTAGTGAAACTTAATAAATTAGTAAAATATCAATTAGTGAAACTTAATAAATTAGTAAAATATCAATTAGTGAATCTTAATAAATTAGTAAAATATCAATTAGTGAAACTTAATAAATTAGTAAAATATCAATTAGTGAAACTTAATAAATTAGTAAAATATCAATTAGTGAATCTTAATAAATTAGTAAAATAACAATTAGTGAAACTTAATAAATTAGTAAAATAACAATTAGTGAAACTTAATAAATTAGTAAAATATCAATTAGTGAAACTTAATAAATTAGTAAAATAACAATTAGTGAAACTTAATAAATTAGTAAAATATCAATTAGTGAAACTTAATAAATTAGTAAAATATAAATTAGTGAAACTTAATAAATTAGTAAAATATCAATTAGTAAATCTTAATAAATAAGTAAATCTTTCCATAGGACATTTTCTCTTTAAGTGAACTAAGCTTAAGAAATGCTATGTTACATTGAATTTTTAACCATTCCTGATTCAGGAAGCAGAGAGTTGAAATGATAATTTTTCTACTACAAGGGTGGCCAACTCTCGGCCCGCCTTGAACGTTTTTTCGGCCCATGAGTTAAAAATATATTTTTTGTGATCACACTTTTACAAAATATATTTATTTTATAATAATCAACGTAGTGAAAAAAAAAATTATTAAAAAAATAATTATTTGTGCATCTATCTATTCAAAAGTTAACTGTCGAAATTGTTAACTTTAAAAAATTAGCTTTGATTTTAAAATAATATTCTTAAGAATATAGGACAGATATTGCCTGTTTTATTGATGAGTTTGCAGAATGATTAAATTATATTCTGCGAATTCATGATGCTGGCTCATCTTGGAACATCTAATATAACAGGTTTTACTTTTCACTATAAGTGACCTCAGACGCAGTGACCATTCCTAGCTATTTATGAAATGAGGCACAAAAAGATGTTAGCGCTTTTGGTTAAACTTACACCTGCGAATCGTTTTTTTCGAAAATGAAATTGACCCAACACAAAACACTCTTAAACATAACGGACGCTAATCTGCAACACCCATTACGATATGCAAATGTCCAAATTGAGATCTATTTGCAAAAGAGTGGAAAGAGTGAAGAAACAAATATCGCACTAGTAAAATAAATAATTTTAATGATTTTTTTTTTATTTCATTTATATTTATACATTTTTTATATTTATTTTTTTATTTTTTATTTTTCATTTTTAGTATTATATATTTCTTTACATGTAAGAATAATAGTAAACACAAATATTCAAACATAATGAGTTATTATTAAACTCATTATGTTTCAATTTTTCACTCCAAAAAATGTCTATAGTGGGTCTAAATCTAATATGGGGATATATAATTTAATATGTGGTCCGCGGAGTTTGGATGCATTTCCAAAGTGGCACGCAAGACTATTTGGGTTGGCCACCCACCCTCTACTACAATACAGATTTTTAATTGCATATTTCAACACAACCAGTTGGAAAGAGATTACTTTCCTTACTTTAAATGGAGATGAAATCATATGGAGCTTGAGAGATAGCACCAAGGAATTAGCTTTTTCAAGTACAGAGACCATCGTATTAACAATAATTTTTCTTAGTGTTTCTGTTTGTTGAACGACAAGATCTAAAAAAACGTCAAACCTTTTGGTTTAAAACTATAAAAAAACAACTGCGAATTAAAAGCGATGTGAAAAGTTAAGGTATAAAATCTCCAAAAATATAATTGGCATAGAATAAGCAAAATATTATAATCTAAAATTAAAACTGTAAATAACATTTTCAGTAATTCGGAAGAAAAAAAAATCTTATTGATGATTTTAGGATAAATAAAGTCAGTGATGCTTTTAAATGGAATATGAAATTGTAACAAGTCACAAGCCATCAGTATACAAGATAAACGCTGGAAGCACAAAATTCCTATCACAACACATTAGGAATCACGGCACATCAGAAATTAGCACTTTCATCATCATCATCATCATCAGTGGCACAGCAGCCCCATGTTGGGCCAAGACCATCTGCCTATTGGTAGATTTCGAGACGAGAGATTTTTCTTTTTAGGGAGTAGGGTTGTCAGCCCAACGCTCTACAACCATATTATATTGGGACCTACGGTATTAAACAAATTTTCAGGTGAGTAAGGATCCACCATACATTCCCATAAGAACTATGTAGCGGACGAGGAAGAGTTCAAGGTTATACGAATAGGTCTTTCTTTAAGCACATGATCTTTACGTTAGACTTTGCACTATGCAAGTTTTTATTTTTTTATATTTTTAATCTTTTACGCCCGTTAGACTTTGGAACCGAGGATTGGAGAGGGAGAAAGAAAAAAAGGAATAAACAGTCGAGTGAAGAGGTCTAGGGAATACGGAGGGAACAAAGACCCTTAAACGAACTTGCTTTAATGTGTTATTTTTTATCCCACTTAGTAGATATCTAGACCAAGCCCAAGAACCCGTATGGACTCATGGTTAAATGGAAAGGGGGCAGCTTCTGTTGTGATGGAACACCCATAGGTAGAAGTCTGACTTGGCTACATGACGCTCTGCAGTCATATGAGACTGCGACCTATGGTTTAAAGGCGATTTCGAACCACTACAAATATCCATGGCACTGCCAGGACTCGAACCCGAAACCTGTGCCACCCAGAGCCAGAATTAATTATTTAAAATATATTAGTATTAAATCGGCAACTATTGGCCAAAAATAATTTTAATGAGATTCTGAAAATCTAATTTTAAGACACACTGAATTCACTCAAATTTCCTTGCGTGAACTTTGGGACACCCTTAATTATTGAAGAACTATAAGTTGACAAAGGATTTAATGCTATCAAAAAGCGAGTTTCTTAAATCACTTGAAATACTTCAATGGCTAAGAAATTAACAAAACACCATTGAATTAATGTGTATCGAATCAAATGTAAGAATCTTGAGGAAATTTAACTTTTTTCAACTGAGTTTTTAACTACTTATTTTGCGCTGAATAGGACTCAAGTTACAAGACATATGTCTTGACCTCAAGGTTAAGACACTTCAATATAATTCTGGTCTGGAAAAGTTTTATTATTTTTCTTCATTGCTCGAATCGCTTTATTTCGTTGATTTCATTATAATTTAAAATTTTCACAGGCGTTGCATGTATAAAAATGTAATCTTAATTGAATCTTTTCTCCAGGCGATCCATTTTATCGATTATATCGATAAAATTTTATTAATTTTATTATTTTAAAAATTGATTTATTTATTATATTAATAATTTTATCCATTATATCGATAAATTTTTATTTTATTATTAATTTTACTGTTATTTATTATCAATTCTATCTATTATATCGATAAAATTTTATTATTTTACTAATAATTTTATTCTTTATTATCAATTTTATCCATAATATCGATAAAATTTTGTTATTTCATTAAATTTATTATTTATTATCATATTGATTATATCGATAAAATTTTATTACTATATTAATAATTTTATTATCAATTATATCCATTACACCGATAAAATTTTATTTCATATTAATTTCATTATTATTATAAATTTTATCGATTTTAACGATCACATGTATTTCTTTGTATATTTATTATCCATTAGTAACACTTTGTATATAAAATTGGGAAAAGACGTCATTTTTTTTGTTTTTGAAAAGGGATGCTTTTTTTTATTATTTCAAATTTAAAAATGCATTAATATTTTTATTAGAACTACAAAATGAGTGACATGCATTGTGTCTGTAGATGATAATGAACCGCATGTGTAAATAAATATCTGTACCTGTTGTAGCAGTTGTTAAAACTTCACGTTATTGTTACCATGTTAACATGAAACAAAAAAAAAATATTTCTGATCCCTGGGAAATCGCAAAAATTAAATTCTTAAGCCATCAGTGCATTTAGAGCTGAAACGACACTATAATACAAAAACATTTAATGTAATTAAGGACTGTAGAATCAAACTTTTTAGTGCTTTAACAACTGCTACATCAGGTACAGATATTTACAGATGCGCTTCTTTATAATCTACAGATATAATGTATGTCACTCATTTTATAGTTGTAATCAAAATATTAATGCATTTTTAAATTTGAAATAATAAAAAGAGCTTATATTTTCAATAAACAAAAAACTATATCATCAAAAATAACGACTTTTCCAATTAACTACTTGTTACTAATGGATAATAAATATTCTAAGAAATACAAGTGATCGTTAAAATCGATAAAATTGATAAATATAATAATTAAATTAATTATGAAATAAAGTTTTATCGATATAATTGATAATAAACAATATTAAAATAACAATAAAATAAAATGAAATTTTATCATATAATCGATAGAATTGATAATAAATAATTAAATTATCAATAAAATAATAAAATTATATCGATACAATGGATAAAAATTATATCCATATAATGGATAAAATTTATAATAAATAATAAAAATTATTAAAATAATAATAAAATTTATCGATATAATTGATACAATTGATAATAAATAATACAATTAATAATAAATTAGAATTTTATCGATGTTACGGATAAAATTGATACAATTGATAATAAATAATACAATTAATAATAAATTAAAATTTTATCGATGTTATGGATAAAATTGATAAAAATAAAATTATTAATAAAATTATAAAATTTTATTGATTATATCGATAAAATTTTATGATAAATTAATTTTATGATAATTTATAGGATAAAAGAATAATTCTTTTCTCCTGACGATCATTTTTAGAAAGTCTTTACTAAAAGCTTAATTTTACACATGCAATGGCTGTGAACATTTTGAATTAGAATGAAATCAACAAAATAAAACGATTTGAGCCATGAAAAAAATAAGAATATTTAAACTTTTCCAGACCAGAATTATATTGAAGTGTCTAACTTGAGACAAATTCAGCTCAAAATAAGTAGTTAAGAACTTGGTTGAAAGAATATAAATTTTATCAAGATTCTTACATTTGAACTGCCGCGAATAACCTTTGTCAGAATCTCGAAGCATCACAGTTCTTTTGTGTTAAAACTAGTTTCTAAATCTCTTATTGCATTACATATTCCGCAATGTAATCCTCGTAGGCTGCAGAATAACGTTCACACAGACTCGGTTCAAATAAGGTTATAGAAACATAAGAAGAATTCAGCAATTCCATGGCAATTCTGTATTTTATTCCTTGGAAAATACTTTGACCCGCAAAGTATTATAACTTCCATGAATAATTTATTAATGATGCGTTTTGAAAACTGCTATGATGGTTTTCGAAACATATTACATATATTTCTTGTTTATTTGAATTGTGTGTGAAGTTTTATTATTTTCTTGAATCTTAAAACATTCGACAAATTTCAGATGAGCGAATTATCTCTTTTTTCCTCTGAACAGCATTTTTTTTTACAACAAAAGAAATTATGAACAAGGTAGAGAATAGAATGTTTAAAGAGTAGGTTTAAAAGCGTCCATACAAATATTTTTAGATAATAATCCAAAGAATAATTTAGTAATAACTAATAATTAGTTTTTTTTTGGTAATTTTTTTCGTTCCATGCCGCAACGTGGACTGATGGCCAATTGGCTGGAGCTCTGGCCTTTGGTACCACATACTTCAGGTTCGAATCCTGACGAAGCTGAATGTTTGTGAGTGGTTCGGAACCCGCGTTAAACTGTTGATCCGGTCTAATGAACCCAAAGAGTGCACAGAATGACCGTAGAGAGACAAACGAAACGAAATCAATGGTGAAGCAGTCCCATGATGAAACGAATTTTTTACAGCGCAGAAATGTGATTAAAATTTTTTGTTTGGTTCACATTTTAGATTAACAACAAACTGAATAAAACAAAAATAATAAGAATTATAAAAAGATACATTTTTTGTATGGTAGTTATTAATGGTGGATTTTGGAAATAAAAAAAAGAATTCACACATTCAGAGCATACCGTCTTTATATATTTTGCTAAGTTTGTTCTTCACAAATTTTATGCGTCCTGGTGGCCAATTGGCTGGCTCTCTGGCCTTTGGAATCACAGGCTTCAGGTTCGGATTCCGGCGGTGGCATGAATGCTTGTGAATGTTTCGGAATCCACGTTACACTGTAGGCCCCAGTCTAATTAGCCTAAAGTGTGCACAAACGAAACGAAACGAAATCAAGTGGTGAATCAGTCCCATGATGGGCCAAGGTCGTCTGCCTATTGGCTGTTTACGAAACATGAGATGTTTTTTGCTTACGGATGGGGTTTTCAGCCTTACCTACAACCAACGCTCTATGAGAATTATGCTCGCTTTACACTGTAGGTGCCGGTCTGAGTAGCCTAAAGTGTGCACAAGATGACCGTAGAGCGACAAACCAAACCAAACTGTTAGACCAGGACCTACGGTTCAAAGTGGATTCAGAACCACTGCAAACATCCATGACACTACAGGGACTCGAAACTGAAACCTGTGGTATCAAAGCGTTTTTTTTGTAATTAGTTATTGAAAAATATTACCTCCAAACATTTTACAAGAATAACAATATTTACAAGAGAATTTTTATGATAATGTTAAACGTAATATCAATTATATCCTTCCCTTTCTAAAAGAAACTACTAATATTAACTAAGACTAATTGACTTATATTATTGAAAGAGGAATGTTTCTTAATGAAAAATAATTTGCTGGAATAAATATATATGAAACTAATATTTAGTAAATAGAAAATTCCACTGCATACTTTTTTTTTTTACCTTTCCAATTAAAAAAATATTTGATCTTATTAATATCAATAATTATTTACCTTATTATATTGCCTTCTTTTATTGTTCTATTTACTAAAAAAATTGGATTATAATTAATTGAAATGCATTTTTAAAGTTTCTATGTATTAATAAATTGTTTTAATTTTGGTAGTTTGCTTTTTCTGAAATACGAAATCGTATTCAAGTTTGAATGCTATTGCGTTGAATCTAATTCATTTTAGTGACTTGAAAAATTAAATTATTAAAAATTTGAATACCTTAAAATGAATGAATGTTATTAATATGATAAATTAAATTCTTGTCATATGATTAAATTTAATTTGAGTTAGAGTAAACACGAAAATTTATCGCCAATAATATCTTTTATTACAAGAATACACATCTGAACGTGCATTCGGCAGAAATTACTGACTTTAGTCGACAGTCCAAGTGCAGGGAAAAAAGACTCTATTAAAAAAAAGTTAATAAAACATTTCAGTCTGAAGAATCTGTTTGGAGCTACAATTTTTAGCGGGGTCTTCTGATTAAAACTGGTTTTTCAACTGTTGGTCAAGATTCCTGCAGAGATTTTGTTTGAGGAAGGCTTTGAATCTGGATTTACCGTTGCGTCTGGAAAGTTATTTGTTCAAATCAAATGTCATACACACATTTTTTTTCCCTTAAGCCCTTCGGCCAAGCTTTGTTTTTCTGTACAAGTCAAGCAAGATGCCTCAATTCAAGTAAAGTTTCCGGCATAAATATCTTTTCTACTAGGAATGCCTAACGAAATATTATCCAGTCTAGACGTTCTATATTAATAATTAATTTTTGAAAATCGCAGATGAAGATAATGTTGCATTAAAGTATCGGTTTTGTATTTTCTTTCTGTTGGAACCTTTTCTTGAAAAATTGAAATTGTTTACATTAAAAGAATAGTTAATTAAACATCTAGTGATTTTATCGTTAAATCCACTTTTTAACGATGATTTTGAAATTCATCATTAAAAAACTCTATAAAATATGTTAACAAAAGAATGTTAAACAAAAGAATATTAAATAAAATAAAAAATATTAAAAAATATAAATAGTTTTATATATTTTTATTAAAAAAAATTATTTGTGATTTTATCGTTAAACACAATTTTTATAATGGTCATTTTGAAATTCATCATTAAAGCAACTCTATTAACTATGTTAACAAAAATATTAAACAAATCGATATTAAATAAAAAATATTAAATAAAATAAAACAAAATAAAATAATATTAAAATATATAAATGTGTTACACATTTTTTTTTATATTGTTATAAAAAAATTCATTTGTGATTTTTTGTTAAATCCACTTTTTGTGATTTTGAAATTCCTCATTAAAACAACTCTATTACAATATGTTAACAAAAAAATATTAAACAAAATAAAATAATATTAAAATATATAAGTGTGTTTTATATATTTTTTTATATTTTTATAAAAAAATTTATTAGCATTTAAAACAAATTATACAATTTAAAAAAATTATTATTTATTAAAACATTTATAACAAACTTTTTTTAATATTTTAAAAAATTATTAAAATTTATATATTTAGTTTTATATATTTTATATTAAAAAATTTAATGTAAAATATATAAAATATTAAACAAAAAATAAAGACAAAATTAATTACAAACTCATGCTGAATCAGTAAACTTTTTCCTTTTAGATTTTAAATTAAAAATTTTTATGATTTATAATTACCGAAACCAAATTGTTTATGAAGAAAAATACATGTAGCAAAGTAATAGTTTTCAACCGTTATATTTAAATAAATATTAGTTTTTAATTCTTAAAATGAATAAACCTTTTTTAACCAAGAAAATAATTTTGCAGGAAATATAGTATTTATACTAACAACTAGCAAACATTTTCGGATTTTCAAACTCTTTATTAACTTTCATCCATAATTATTTTGTATTATTAAAAAAGTTTTTTTGTATTCTAAACAATTAAATTTATTTATACGGTATTAAAAATGCATTTTGAGTATTAAATGTTTTAAACTCTTAAGAGATTAGAATTAATAAAGATAATTATTAATTTTTATTTACTTTTTTTGTTATACGATGGTATATCTGCGTTTAAACTTTCAATGTTTAATTATAGTATTTTATCTAACTCTCAATGTCAAAGTATTGTTTATTTTTGTGACAAATAATTTCACTATGTACGATAATTGTTTCTCCGAAGTTGCTTACTTGAATATGATTTATTCTAATCGTAAATAATTGTAAATATATCTTTTTTTTTCTTTCTAATGCAGCTGGCAAACACTTTAGACAGCTTAGTCTTGGATGCCTTAAGGCAAGCGCTGCACAGACGTTACTCACTTTGCATGACCCAGGGGGCGCGTGTAACTTGAAGATAAGCCACGGATGCGGAGTAACAATGCCCCCGCAACGCTCTACGATCCTGTTATGACCGGGACCTACGATTTAAAGTGGATTCCGAACCACTACAAACATCCATGGCAACGCCGGGACTCGAACCCGAAACCTGTGGTACCGAGTGCCAGAGCGCTAGCCACTCGGCCATTCAGGCCCCGCTTACTTGAATATGATTTATTCTAATTGTAAATATCTCTTTGATTAATCTTTTTGGAACGAAAAAGGGTGAAAAGTCAATTCCAGTTGCTCTGTGAATAACATGGGTTTAAGTGTAAATAGTGGAAATGTTATTAAAAATATTATCAAATCAAAACTTGAAACTATAATTACCTATATTGACTGATTAGTCGAATACTATCACACTTGAATAGTTGATTCGTTACCTCATGAGAAGCAAAATAAGGAATAATGCTTTCCGGAAGGGCGAAGAAGTGAGTTCGCTTCCTGCTGGCGGAGTACATTATAGTCACTGTTTTGATAAACGAGTAAACTCAATTAATTCCAGGGAATTCCTGATGTGATATAATTATAATTTTCAATTTTTGATTTGATATTATATTATTTAATATAATTATTATATTATAATAAATATTATATTATTAAGTTAGTACGTTCGTTTACTGGTTTGTTTTGGATTTACTGTTTCATGATATACAAATGTGAAATAGTTAATGTGAAGTGCCCGACTCGTGGCTCAGTGGTAACGTGCGCTGTTGGTGAGCATTAGGGCTGGGTTTCAATTCGCTAACGGCATTGTTGTAGCCACTGTAGCCAAACGAGGAGACTCGATAGAGTTTTGATGTTCAGCATCTTGCCTCGTTAGTCAGAAGACTAGTTAGTTATGCTAGTTAGAAGACTACCTGGTGGGAGTTTTTTGGCTTTCCTCCCACACGATACGAAAATGGGGAGTAATTCCTTATAAAAGTCCTCCTGAAGATACTGCCCTACTTCTTCAGCGACTCAAAGCCAAGTCAGACTTCTACCTATTTATGCTCCATCTCTATAGAAGCTTCCCGTTCCCTCCATCCATGAGTAAACTACTCATAGGGTGTTCGTCTCGTGAAACTGATTATTAGTCACAATAACAATGGATGAGTTTCCACAGGATGCAAGTATTTTACGTTATTAAATACCAGTCGGTCAGAAACCTGAATAGGAATAAACAAGGCTGGCGTTGTATAATCTCAGATTTTAGTGTCTGGTAGAAATTCCACGGATACTAAACTTCTACGGAAATTCCGGTCCCCCCTTCCCTTTTGTCTCGAGTGCAGATGGTCTGTTCGCTTTGTATTATAGGAGCGAAATTTATTACAAAATCAACAAAGAAATAACTGGTGATTAATAGCAAGTTAACCGAGTGGCTTTATAAAATAATCATGTAAATATAGCTTCTCTTAGAGTTATTCAATAAATGCGGGAGAAGATTTTATTTCGACATTCGAATAAAAAAAATGTTTCAAACATTTACTTAATGCAGTTAAACAAATTTTATTTTTATTATTTAAAAATTAAATTTTGAACTTTTTCGAAATTTTTTTTTAGTTTATTTTGAAAATTTTTAAAAATTTTATTTTGAAAAATTTCAAAAATCTTATTTTTTAAAATAATTATATTTTTAAACTATTTGAATTCTGCTATTAAAACTTCCCCTTTGATAAACGCAGTGCATTCAAACTATGATTCCTTCATTATTTAATGAGACTGAGTTCTGAAGAGAGAAAGGTAGGAAGTCAATATTTATTTGAATTCAGATCGCGCGAGTTGTTCATCTGATCACGAAGTTGTTTCATTACGATAGCAAATTTACGAAAATTTCCCCCACAATCTTGTTTACATCGCTAAGTTGCAATGTTGCTTCAACACGAAATTGTGTTACAGCCCACACTTGAGTAAATCACCACGAGTGCTTTGAATTTTGAGAATATTTATTAAATCGAAATAACTTATTCTAAACGCATTATTCTACTTTCATAATTTCGGTTTCATTCGATACGTTATGTTTGCGTTTATTCATGCTAAGTATTCAAGGAATAGTGTACTTCTCAATTAAATAAATTTTATTAAATAAATTTACATTTTAAATCATTGAATATAATTGCTTTAAGATTGTATGGATATTCTCATATTTTCTATCGAAGTGGCTCCTATTTTAATGTTCTGAAATTTAAATTTTTTTTTATTTAATAATAATAAATTCATACGAAAAGAAAAATTTTTGTCAATGCCTAACTTTGGTTCACTGCATACATTTGTTATTTCTGTTTTTAAAATTAAAAACATGAGCTGTTTGAATAGGCTGTTAATCCTAAACTATTATCAAAACTGATTATGTATAAAGCTTTGAGAGTACAGAGTTTGGCATTGTGAGAATAAATTTAAATGTTAAATTTTCAGAAATACGAAAAGATTTTCTCTTCTGTTATCAGAACAGATTTTCTTCCAACACGATTTTTAATAATTAGTTTTTGAAGATATCTGGAAAATTTAAACTAGGCAAAAATAATGATTTTAATAACTTCTTGCAGAAACGAATTTTTTACAGTGCAGAAAAAGGGATTTAAATTTTTTGTTTGGTTAACATTTTAAGTTAACAACAAGCTGAATAAAGTTACAAAAATAATAAAAATTATAAAAAGATAAATTTTTTATGGTAGTTATTAAAGATGGATTTTAGAATTAAAAAAAAAGAATTCACACATTCAGAGCATACCGGATTTATACATTTTGCTTCAGTTTGTTCTACTCTACACAAATTCTGTGCGGCCTGGTGGCCAGTTGGCCCAGCGCTCTGGGCTTCGGAATCGCAAGCTTCAGGTTCGGATCCTGGCGGTGGCCTTACCCTAAAGTGTGCAAGAAATGACCATAGAGCGACAAATCAAATCAAATCAAATCAAACCAATCTACACAAATTTTGAAGGACTTTGGATTTCCACTTTTTTTAGCGACTTATGCATTGACTATGCACGACAGGGCAGGGTTCTCCAAACTACGGCCGGCCAGTGTCATCAATCTGGCCCGCGACCGCGAATAGCTTATTGTTGCTGTAATAAGTTAGATAAAAAAACACAGAATGATAATAACTTGGTTTTATTTACTTGCTAGGTAAAGCTTAATGACATACCAGATTTCGACAGTCGTGATTTTCGACTGTCCCATCTATCATGCAACTTCGGGATATTACTGTAAATGATTTTCCAACACAATCCTGGAGATGGCACGGATGTTTGTTAGTGGTATAGTTAGCCTAAAGTGTGCACAAAATGACCGTAGAGCGACAAACCAAACCTCCAACAGAATTTTGCGGCTTGATGGCCAATTGGCTAGCGCTCTGGCCGTTGGTACCACAGGCTCCAGGTTCGAATTCTGGCGATGGTATGGGTGGTTGTTAGTGGTTTGGACAATCCACGTTAAACGGTAGGTCCCGGTCTAATTAGCTCAAAGTGGGCAAAAAAATGACCGTAGAGCGACTTACTAAACCAAACCAAACCAACAGAATTCATCATTTAGTTAATACAATTTTTTATTAAACAAAAACACAATACACACGTGTCACTCTTCTGAAGAGATAATTTATTTTATGAATGAAAAAAAAAATCAGTGTTTATATGGGAAGCACACGAAAGCATGCCACAACTTCCTTTTACCATTGGAATTAACATAAGTTTCCAGAGCGATCCACAATTCAAAACTAATCCAAATTCTCGTTTCTCTCTGTTGACTTAACCTGGGACCATATCACACACACCACTCTTCCTTCTGACTTGGAGCAGTACAAAAAGAAACTGCAAACTTATAAATATGGTAAAACTAACTTTCTCTTAACTATTGTTGTAGATAATCCTTGATCTTGATTAAAAGAAATTTATATGCAAAGTTCTGTATCAACTTACCCTATATAGACAGTTTCAACAAATAATTGCAACTGTCCATGTAGGCATAACTGTCTTTGGCTGTTGCATATTGTATATACAAAGGACAATATAACTGTTCTTTGCTTATAGAGTATGCAACAATCCATGTATGGACAGTTGCATTCCCTTCATGCAAAGTTGTACATCAACTTACACTAAGTATTTCGACCTAAGCGATTTTCGATGGACCCATCTATCATGCAACTTCGGGATATTACTGTGAATGATTCAGAATTTCATCTTTTATTTAAAGCAATTTTATGTTAAACAATAACATAGTACACACGTTTTAGTTTTCAGAAGAGATAATTTATTTTATGAATAAAAAATCATAAAGTAATCACACGAAAGCATGGCCCAACTTCCTTTTACTATTGTAATTAACACTTCTTTGAGCCATTCACAATCCAAAACTAATCCAAATTCTCATTTCACCCTGTTGATTTAACCTGGGACCATATCACACGCACCACTCTTCCTTCTTCCCTGGAGCACTCAATTACGGCACAGGTCACAATTACCTTCTGACTCTTCCGATTCTTACCGAAGTTCATACCTCAGAGAAGGAATTGCAGGTGACGGGGATGGGCAGCAAACAACCTCCAGGCATCCCAATCGCAGGACACTGACCCTTCACTGGTGGAAAAAGGCGCATTATCGCCTTTCAAAATTTTAAGCTCGGATTGGATTATTTGCGAGAATTGTTTATCGCGGAATGTATTGGGTATCGGGAATGCTTAAATTTCAGAAAACCCGTTCCACTCTACAGCAACAAGTGAATGGGAAAGTGAGGGGAAATTCGAAAGGCGGGGTTGCTGCGATTTGGGCAAGGCGGATATGAGGTGGGTTTGCAAAGTCTCATGACAGTTACAAGGTGAAAGCGTTTTGGCACCGTGGGTTCAACGGAAAGGCTATTTTTTTTGTGTGTGTTGTGTTTGATGTTTACACGCCTGAAGGTATTGATGTTTTCACAGCTATTGAGCCGTTAATGCGAGTGTTCTCTTTCTGAGTATCACCTGAGGATATTATGTGTGAAATTGGACAAAAAAAATAATCATCGACAGCACTTATAAAGTTCAGAAATATGTTTATTTTTCATAAGTTTAATAATCGCTTTTGTGTCTTTTTTCCCATCGTAAATCTATGAGAAGGAAATGAAATGGTTTTTTTTTTCAATTCCTACTATTAGCTCGCCCTGTCTCTATATAATTATATCTTGCTCAAACTTTCAATCGTTCATAAAATACTTTTGATTCATCCACTCAAGTTCAAATAAATTTTTTTGAACTTGTAGTGGATGACACTTAATGTTAATACAGTTTTTTTTAATGCTAATTCATTAATTAAATTAAATTAATTAATTAAATTTTTTTTAGATTTAAGTTGCATATATCTACCAATAGATGGCGCCAGATAAACTTAAAAAAATGAAGTAAAATTATTTGTAAAGGACTTTCTGCAATATATTGGAAAAAAAAGTAGGAATTGACTTAAATTTTTTTTTTTTTTTTATGTTACTTGTTGATGGTATAATTTAGCTGCAAGAATTTGAAAGGAAATGAAACTTCATTAATAATTATGACTCATAAGAACTTGAATAAAAAAAATGTGGACTGTTGATCATCTTGTACAAAATATGTTAAATTAGGAAAATGCGTTCAGATAAGAATCATAAAATTGAATATATATTTATTAAAATATCTTGAGGCTTCTGAAAAAGAAAAAAAAAAATTTGTTGAGACGGGGAATTTCTTTTACACGCATTGTAATTTGTCTTTATTGAGATAAATAAAGTATGCAATCTCATAAAAGACGCTTTATCTCAATAAAGACTTATAATTACAGTACAAGAAAAATATAACGATCATGGCAAATGGATGTCTTAATGCTGTTCTTAATATGTTTACGAAAACAAAGTTAATGATGAAATGCTAATAGAATTAAAAAAAAAAAAATATTTTGTTGAAACGGAGAATTCTCGCTTACACTCATTGCATATTTTTATTTATCTCAATGAATTCTTATAATTACAATTACAAAAATCTAAAGAGTATGACAAACGGATGCCTCAATACTGTTAATATGCTTATGAAAGCAAAATTAATGATGAAATGCTAATAGAATTAAAAAAGAATATTTTGTTGAGACGAAGAATTTTCGTTTACACACATTGCATATTTTATTTATCTCAATAAGTTACAATCTCGTAAAAGACGTTTTATCTTAATTAAGACATATAGTTACAATAAACAAAAAATATAAGGAGGCAAACATTTATATAAGGCAAACGGATGCTTTAATAAATTCCCCTGGTACCCCTAATTGCTCTGGAGCCTACACCAGGTCCAGGAAAGCCTACACCAGGTCCAGAAGATCCAGTTATCCCGACTGGGCCATGGCTAAGGGTAATATGCAGCTTCACTTTAGCGAGGAACCACGAGGGCTGAAAACTGATAAACCTCAAGACAACGTTCTACGATCATATTAGACCAGGACTTATGGTTTAAAGTGGATTTCGAACCACTACAGACAACCATGGCACCTGAAGGAGTCGAACCTGAAACCTGTGGCACCGAGTACCAGACCGCTAGATACTCGGCCATTCAGGCCCTATTAATAATGTTCTTAATATGTTTAAGAAAACTGTTTAACGATAGTGTCTATCAACAAAATATTACCAGGTTAATCAAAATACTTAGTTTTAAACAATAGATTTTTTAATGTTAGTTACAGCATTAAGTTTATGAAAAATGAAACTATTTAATTTTAAAATAATTTTTTTTGATACTGCTCGGTAATTTTGTAAGAATTATAAATTGTTTACTTCTAAAATGGACTTTTTCACTAAATTACTTATTGTGTGATTTGTAATTCCATTTGGATTGTATAGATTAACATAATGTTCACTTCTTTTAAGTTGAATTCTAACATTTAAATTTTGTTTTTCAGGTTCATTATCAAGATATGGGACATTACGTTCATAATCAATTTTCGAAGAAAGGGGAGAGTTTTCTTGATACTTCACATTAAACAGTTACTTCAACAAATTTGTGGTTGTGTCAAACTATTACTTGCCAAGCTCAATGAAACGCACATGAGAAATGCCTTAGAAATGTGATTATAGGCAATTTAAACTGCAAAATATCAGTGACCATGTAGTGTGTGATGATTTAGAAACCGAAATGGAATGTTTAATCTCATAGCTCATTAAACATATTGTGTGATTAATTGTGTTATCAGAAAGAGACCAATGTGCAGCGGATTGCCGGTGCAGATAAATATGACGACACAACCTCACTGGTTTCCTATGCTAGCAACACCAAATATCCTTACTATGTAAGTATCATAACTTTTTAAAATTTATGTAGTGTTATAAATTGTATTTAGTTTTTAGATTAATGGTTCATATTTTTTTCGAATTCCGGAAGTGTTTACGTTTCTACGCGCAGAAGTATGTTTCATAAATTTGTTAAGTTTGTTGATAATTTTAAAATGGAAGGACCTCTTTGATTGATGAGCGTTAGTCCTCGATGCCTGCGCATATTGGTACGTCATTTAGAGACGACATCTAGAGTTCTGTACCTTTCACTCAACTTCTCAAGCTCATTGAAAATGACTCTCAACTTCTCAAGCTCATTTTAAAATAACAAATGTAACGTTCTCATACCTTTAAAGTTTCGGATCGATGCATTTATGGTTGTTGTAAATCACGCCACTTAGCACTCTTGATTCTCATATTGACATCAATAAATTAATCATTACTATTAATAATTAAATGTTCAATTACCGTTAGCCATTAAATGTACCATTACCAAATACAATGTGTTCTACAGGAATATGTTTTACATTGTGTTTTAAATAATTATTATATTGTAACTGTGCCTTCTCCTGTACACTGGCAAGAGCGCTCCCTCCTTTTAGCGCCCAGAGGAAAGGTTAGTCAGCCTCGAGACTCTCACGCGAGAGGAAGTACAGTGCAAACTTCGCTTCCGTTGTGAAACACATAGTAGTTTATAGTCTGTCATCGAAGAGGAAATATTTTTAGTGCACATCAGCGCAGTAGTTGCCCATACATTCTCACCCGGTGAGGAAGCATATTTCACGCATCTTGAAAGTAGCCGAGTGTCGGGGTTTCGGCTTAGAAGGGGAGTCCTTCCATGAATCTATAATCAACTGTCTTTAAATGTGTTAAATATTGGATTTCTCGAATTGTATGTGTGTGGTGACTGTGCACGGGTCAATAAAATTATGGGTTCTCCAACCTGCGTCTCAAGTATCTCAACCCAACAACACCCAGTACACTCTAGTTGCTCAATCTGTATTCTACAATGTGAAGAATCATGTATCTTGGTGAATTGTTACAAGGAATGTTTTGCCTGACGGATTTTGATTATTACTGGATTCTTTAAATTAGAAAACTTAAAATAAGGGAAGTAGAAAAAATGTCAAAATTAACTCATCACTACTAAAATATGTTTTTATATACCAATTTTGAATACCTATTAGATATTCTTATCACTTTACATAAACATTACACTTTGCATTCCAGTAAATGTGTCATCATTGGTAGCCTTATACTAATTAAAGTTATTTCTAAATTTTTATTTGGAAGAAAATGAGAAGGAAACCGGAATTGAGGGTTATCTATTTAAATACATTCCATCAAAATCCCCTGACGTGTTTTCTATACATTATTGTGCATTTGGAATTCTAAAATACCCTTTTTATAAGCAGCATTTGAAGAGATAGAATGGATTCTGGACGATTGTGGTAATGGAGTAGAACAAAATCAAACTTAATGTTTTAAGAGAAGCTACTTTATCTTAGAAATAAAGATAAAGTAGATTATCTTAGAATTAAAGATTAAAAGATTATCTTAGAAATAAAGATCGACAACAAAAGGGTTATCAGACTGAACATATCAGAAAATAATATATATATTTTTCAAAGTCGTCACAAAAATGTTACTGTACGTAAAAATGTCGTCACTGTATTATGCATAACTGTTTTTAATATAAATATATATTTCTCTGAGTACAAAACGTTATATTTCCAAAAAGAATACAAAATTACTTCCAAATGAATATTTAACAGCAGGAAAATAATTTTTATTGCAAAATAATTATATATTGCAACAGTTGAGTGCCAATATAACGTAACTATAATAAAAATTAAATATAAATTTTTGATAATTATTTCGCTAGTTTCCTTTATAAATCAGATGAAAATCTCAATTATTTATGAATTGAATGCAGTAATAAATATCTGTCCTATCAATAACTGTTGTAATAAAATGAATTATTAACAAATTAAGTCTGTTGGGGAAATATCGTGTTTTTTTTCCTTGAATTATTTTTCCAATATTTGTGGTTCCCCCAATATTTTTCTATTAAAAAAGGAAGAGAATATCTATTTTTGAAGATCTTACAGGAGATAACCCATATTTCTAGTAACCCTTATTTTAAGAAAAATAAAGTAGTCAACCACAAAAGGTCATGCTGAATGTTAAAATGCAAATTAATCATGCTATTTCAAGTAACATAAAAAAACAGATCTAATTTATATTTTCTTCTTCCGAAGCTATTATGTTTTCACCGTCGCTGTAACAAACAAGCCAAGGGCTCGCATCGTAAGAGGTAATAAATAAGATGGAGGAATTTCATAATGAAATTTTTCTAGTATACTATATTTAAGGTTAATAAAAATTGGTATTTAAAAATATTTTATTACAGTTACACACGTTTAAAATACTACAGAATTCAAAAGTTTTCATCAAACTAGTATTCCCCTTTTTATATAATTAAAAATCGCATTAAACTAAATGCTAATCTAAACTATAATGTGCGTTAATTCAAGAAAGATGTATTTGTAGTAATATATAATTTATTTTTCAATTTATTAAATTTTTTCAATTTTGAGTTTAATGATTAAGTTAGTGTTCTGATTCACATGTTTGCCATAATTGGCCACTTGTGTCGAAGGGAAAAAAATGGATCTTATTGATTGTGCGAGGGGGGGATTGTATGTTATGGTCTCACACAACACAAATCTCATGCCCCAGCTTCTAGTAGACGGGCGGTACATCTTCGTTTCTTTGTGCACCGAGCAATCTGCGAGCAAGTATCGATATGAATTGAAACTGTTCAGGATCCAAGTATGGGTCACTTCTAGGACATTTCCCTAATGGTGGACAAAGGCGGAATTGCCGTTTAAGCAAGTCATTATAGGTCCTTTCGAAGGCTTTAACCAAAGCAGAAAAAAATTACAAAAGATTAACCTGCTGAAAAAATAAATATTTGTCTGAACACTTTAAACAGAACTTTTAACTATCGAATGTTATTGATATTTAATAATAAAAGAAAAACATCTAGACCTTCTCAATCTGAAATCAGAGTGGCATGCCATTTGATAAGTGTAAAGAAATAGATGCTGAAATTGGTGAAAATTTTATTATTTACGATGTTTCAGATAATGTTGAGAGGGTAAACACCTCAAAGTTAGACGAGACTATAGAAAAGAGAATTTTAACTGGCAGTTTGACTCTTGCACATTTCGAGATGTAAATCTAAAATTCTTGAAAGTACACAATACTTTCGTATTAATATTATGCCATAAATACCAAATATATCGTATAAATTATTTTATATGAAATATATCATATATATTGGTTTATATCAAATATTGAATTGAAATTATAATGATAGATTTTATTCATTTACAAATTGTCCACGTTTATTTATGGCGCCCATTTTGTCAAAGCATTTGATTGGTGTTTATTTTATTACTGATAGTTTGACAAAACTGCTCACATGATATAAAAAAACATATGCTTACTTATCTAAATTTAATAAAATACTTTCAATTTCTCAAAAAAAGATGACTGTAAAAAACGAAATATTCAATTCTATTAAGTTAAAATATTTGCATCTGATGTAAAATATGCGAAAGATATACAATGGTAGAGACAAATTTGTATATGAACACTGAATTTATTACATAAATTTATTTATTTTATGCAGTATAAGACATTATGTATGCGAGAGAAATTGACACAAAAGTATTGATCCGATTTTTATGTGATTGTAACAGGAGATAACAAAAACTGATAGCGACTTGTATTACTTGTAGTTGCAATTCCAGTGAAATCCATATAGTAACAGATAAGATTTTGTATTACAAATGAATGTGTAAATTGAGTCCAAATATGTATTTTATTGATAAAAATCTCTTAGACAATTTCTTAAGCAAAAAAATATAAGCGATAGGCAGACAATATGTTATCAACCATCTAAACTGCAAACAAAAGGAATAGTTGAATATATTTTTGCGAAAAGTTTTATTTTTGTTAAAATAATTTTAAAATGACAATAAGTTTGAAAATTAAATGACTTCAAATTTTTCTAAAATGCCTTTGAGAATTTTATAAAAAATATATTTTTAATGTTCCTGCATGTTGACCCCGTAAATCCTCTAAATTTGTGATCTTTTTATGACAGGGAATATCATTTCTGGAAATGTACATTACTTTCATCCCCGAAATCATAAAAAACAATGTTTTAAAGGAAATACTTTTAAGATCATTTTGCACCTCCTTTGTTGGTTGCAGCCTGATGGTCAATTGGCTAGCGCTCTGGCCTTTGGTACCGCAGGTTTTAGGTTCGAATCATGGCAGTGGCATAGATGTTTGTTTGCTAATGATTCAGAATCCATGGTGAACTATAGATCCCTGTCTAATTATCCTAAAGCATGCACAAAATAACAGTAGAGTGATAAACCAAACCAACCTTTGATGGTTATATTGATGGAAACCTGTAAATTTTCAATCATTGTCGATGCAAGACGTGTTATACCAGTATCTTCTGAGTCTACCAGTTAGTAAAAATATTACAGGCAAGAATTGAACAATTGAGTGACGAGTTGTTATTATGTACTTGTCAAAGAATATTTATTGTTTCTCCTGGGAATGAAAGGACAAAACTCTTTCCGTGAGAAAAATTGCTACAGGGCAGAGCTGTGCATTTTTTTTTGAATAAATGTTTTATGCCTTACAATTGAATTTTATATTTTATTTCAAATATAATATACTGTAATAGAAAAGGTTTATCAAATTAAATACAGCTAAATAAGTTTGCAAAAAAAAAAAAAAAAAAAATCTGAAGTATGACATAGTAAACAGTCTCATTTATTTTCTCATATATTAGATCCGAAAGTTTGACTTTAACGAAAATTTCACTATATTCAATTTAGAGTTTCTTGTTATTATTGGAAATAATTTTATTATCAGTTTCATAACTAGAATTCATCTGCTTCAAAATGGTACAGAATAATTTCTAAAAGAATTTGAAACGCACTTTTTCCTTTAAAGAAAAGAAAAGAAAGAAAGAAAATGTGTTAACAAGAAAGCTTTTAAAAATAATCGAATAATTCTCTCACTTTTAAATATTAATACTAATGGAGATATTTTTATTTCGACAACAAATGCATATTTCCTTTTATTTGGTTCATTTTTTTATACATGAATATATATATTTTATAAATTGAACTTAAATTCAAAGTAAGAGCGTTGTGCATAATTAAATTTGCATGTTTTTTAATCTTCGGCTTAAGAAAAATACGCTTCAATTTGGTACAAAGATATAAATGCTAAAAGTATTTTGAATAAAATGTTTTTAGCTGCTTTTTTTGTGTAGAAGAATGCATTTGACTTAACTATCTTTTATACATAATTGTTGAATTTTCAATATTTTTCATGTTTGTATTGTAAAATCAATTGCAAAATCTCGCCCAATTATGATTGAATGCCAACAGGAATTGATTAGAAGGAAAAGGTTACAGGTTCGAGTGTATATCTAAAGCCATTTAAATGTTTAACATATTCCCTTTGAACAAGAAAAGACCAGCTGTCAGCGTAGGTGTTTTTCTAATAGAAATAATCTTTACAATGGTTTTGCCACTCCTCCTTTTTTATGCAAATATGCTGTAATTAGATCTTCCATGGGAATATTTGATTAACAGAAAGTTTGCTACAAATTTGCTATGTGAATTAATATAATCCTTTCATTATCACATATATTTGTCCTTACGTTATCACATATTTATAAGATTCTAAACAACTACCGAATATTAAAAAATACGCCAGGTAAAATATATATACTGAAAATTAATTTGAAATTATCAAAATTCTATCTTCTGTTATTTAAAAAAAAATCGAAGTACTATTTAATTACTTCATATTTATTAGACAGCGAATATTTTATGAGCTTATCACAATAAAAATTTTACACGAATAGAGAAAGTTAAGTATGAAAGATACAAAGAAGAAAAAATTGATGTAATTTAGATTTTATTTGTCGCTCTATGGTCATTTTATGCACACTTTGGACTAATTAGACCGGGACCTACATTTTAACGTGGATTCCGAACCACTCACAAACATCCATGCCACCGCTAAAATTTGAATTTGAATCTGAAGCTTGTGGTACCATTGGCCAGAACACTAACCAATTGGCCATCAGGCCTCAACTGGGCTAAGAGTTACGATTTTTTAAATCAGTCTTTTATACGTTACAATTGAATTTTGTATTTTATTTCAATTATAAAGTACTGTAATAAAAGAAAGGTTTATCGAATTATAAACAATTAAATAATTTTTCAAAAGAAAAAAAAAGTCTGAAACATCACATAGTAAAGAGCCTCATATATTTTCTTATATTAGATTCGAAAGTTTATGGGTGACGTAAAAATTCATCGATATGATATTCAATGTGGGTGCTCTTTTTATTATTGGAAATAATTTTATTATCAGCTTATAACTAGGATGCATCTGTTTCAAAATGATACAGAATAATTTCTAAAAAAAATTTAAAATGCCCTTTCCCTTTCTAAGTAAAGAAAACAAAGAAATATAGAAAAGGTGTTAACAAAAAAGCTTTTAATAATAATCGAATAATTCTCTCACTTTTAAATTTGAAAACTTACGGAGATATTTTTTATTTAAATAACAAATGCATATTTCATTTTATTTGGTTCATTTTTTTTATGCATTTATACATCGAGCTTAAATTCAAAGTAAAAGCATTGTGCATAATTAAATTTGCATGTTTTCCAAATACGATTCAAATTGATTCAAAGATATAAATGCTAAAAGTACTTTCAATAAAATGTTTTTATTTGTTTTTTTTATCTAGAAGAATGCATTTGACTTAACTATCTTTTATACATGATAATTGTTGAATTTTCTATAGTTTTTCATGTTTATATCGCAAAAGCAATAATAAAATCTGGCCCAATTATAATTTGATTAGTTTGAATGCCAACAGGAATTGATTTAGAAGGGAAAGGTTACAAGTTCGATTGTCTAACTAAAGCCACTTAAATGCTAAACATATTCACTTTGAACAAGAAAAGACGAGCTCTGCGTAGGTGTTTTTCTAATAGAAATAACCTTTACAATGGTTTTGTCATTCCTCTTTTTTATGTAAATATACTGCAATTAGATCTTCCATGGGGATATTGAAGTAACAGAAAGTCTGCTACAAATCTGTTGTATGAATGAATATAATTATTATATTATCACATTTATAAACTTCTTATCAACTACAGGACGTTAAAAAACAAGTTGGGTAAAATAATTTTTTGAAAACTTTTTAAATTATCAAAAATTTATCTTCTGTTATTAAAAAAAAATCGAAGTATGGTTTAATTATTATTTATAAGAGTGAGAATGTTTAATGAGCTTATCACAATAAAAATTTCCATGTTGTACGAATACAGAAAGTTAAGCATAAAAGGTATAAAGAAGAAAAAAGTGATATAGCTTAGAGGATTTTAGTTTCTAGATGCACTGGGATACTGATGGCCGAGTGACTAGCGCTCGATGCCATAGGCGAGTCTCGGCGGTGCCATGGATGTTTGCAGTGGTTCGGAATCCACTTTAAATCGTAGATTAATCTAATCTTTAATCTAAAATGACTTGTAGAGAATTGGGCGCAGGACTGACAATTCACCATCAGGCCGCTCTAATAGTGAAGGAGGAATCATGGTTTACAAGTCAATGTCAGCGATTGGTGTTAAGAAAATAATCTTCATTAAAGGAACGATGGATCGTCTCAAATTCTTCAGGGTATTGCGAGAAGTGTGTAATTATTATTATTAATGTGTAACAACACTGATACCGACTAACAACCTAATCCCGTAAAAAGAAAACATCGCATGTTTCGAAGTCTGCCAGTAGACAGACGGCCTTGGACCACCAAGGGGCCGTTGTACCAATGAAGACTATGTACAATTAATCACAAAAGTTAACATACAGCGTCAAAAATGGTCTTTTGTATGCAATCCTAAAAACTGAAAAGCTGCAATATTTAATATATCGAAATCAAATTCCGTTCTCTTATATTTCTATAAAAAAGAAACACTTCAAACTGGTAAAATGAAAAATAATTTATTTAATGAAACTCATATAAAACAAATATGTACATATACAAAATTTTCACTTCTTTAAGATGTAACTTACACAATATTAAATTATTTTCAATTGTATAACCTGGCCTTGGGAATTATGGATGGCATGTAATCGCCTAAGCATTGAATAATTAGAATTAGTGTGGTACGTGGTGTAATTTCGGACCACTCTTGCAACATGGATTTTTTTAAAGATATCTTTATCTCGGGTACTGTATTTCATAACTCTTCTGTCAAGTTCATCCCATACGTGTTTGGGATTTAAATCTGGTGACAGAGGAGCTGGGAGCTCATTTTGTAAAGGGTCTTTTTTTTCACAGTATTCGTTGTGTATTTTGGATTTTTGTCATGCTGAAAGATCGACTGACTTTCAAGCTGTAAACTGTCGACAGACGCCTGCACATTATCTGGCAATAGCTTCAAGAATTTGAAACAATCCATCATACCTTTAATGAATGTTATTTTTCTAATATCATCCGCTAACATTGGCTCATAAACCATGACTACTCCTTCACTATTGGAGCGGCCTGATGATCAATTGGCTAGCTCTTTGTCCTTTAGTACTACAGGCTTCAGGTTTGAATGGTTCAGGTTCTGGCGGTGGCATGGATGTTTGTTAGTGGTTCGGAATAACTGTAAGTCTCTGTCTAGTTAGCTTAAAATGTGCAAAAAATGACCGTAGAGTGACAAACCAAATCAAACTACTTAATCTGCAAATGGGATCGATAACTCAAGATTAGGAAGATTTCAAATTGACAGGAATTTATATAAAAAGTGAATTTTTAGTATGGGAAAAAAATATTAATTCGAAATAATTTAAGAGTTTTCTACCCGAAGTACAATCTAATTGTACAGATTACCAAAATGAACACAGTCCTGCATGAATGACAGAATTGTCCATGAACAGGTATGTCATTTGACAAGTAGAGAATCCTCTGAGTACAGATATAATTACTCATTAATTAACTACTGATTCTTCCCTTGTATTAGGAATGATATAATCATGTTTTGAATAATTGGCATTGTTTAACACCGATATAACGAGAGTAATTACATACTCGGTATCTGGTTACAATTACCGTAACGTAGATACCAAGCATTTAGATAGAAAGAGAGTAACACACATTGATGGGGATTACTAATCTTAATTAGTAATTGTGTTAATCGTAAATAAGTGTCGATGTTCGAGATTCAAATGGTACATTTTATTGAATGGCCTACTAAAAATTATTGTAAATAAAGTTCGCTGTAAATTGCTTATCTGTCATTCGATAGGAATGATTTAATCATGTTTTGAATAATTGGCTTTGTTTAACATCGATATAATATGAATAACTACGTACTCGGTATTTGGTTACAATTACATTAACGTAAGTAAAATGAATTTTGATACAAAGAGAACAACATATTGCTAAAGATTACTAATCGTATTTAGTAATCTACGTTGTGATTCTGCATAAAAAGTATCGATGTTCGAGGTTCAAATGGTAAATTTTGATTGAATGGTCTACTAAAAATTATTAATTAAGTTCGCTAAAAATTATTAATTAAGTTATAATTAAGTTCGCTGTAAATTACATATCAATCTGAAGCGACTCGATAGGAATGGTATAATCATGTTTTGTATAATTAAGCATTGTTTAACACCAATATAAGGAGAGCAATTACATACTCAGTATCTGGTTACAATTATTATCATAGATACCATGCATTTAGATACAAAGACAATGTATATGATATTGATAAAGATTACTAATCGTAATTAGTAATCTACTTCGAGATTCAAATGGTACAGTTTGGTTGATTGGTCTAAGAAAAATTACTGTTAATAAAATTCGCTTTATATTACATATCTATCTGAAGTCAATCTATGTAATGGGCTTTTTTCGTAACATTCAGTTAGAATGAACATCATTTCCTGTGTCTATTTCGGACATTTTTTTCTTTTTAGTATTCATGATGGTCTAATATCATTTTATCGTCTATTATTCTATTTAATTATGCAAATTTAATCGCAATAATCTCTTGGAGAAATTCAGAAATTTTTTAGTCTAATCAATTAGAAAGACTACTTAGAACAGATTAAAATCTTTTACACCAATTTAGATCTATAACAATGAATGCTATATTCAACTTGGAAAAACCAAAACCGGAAACACCCATTGTGTGTTTTAAGCGGCTCGTGGCTGAGATTAAAAAGTTTTTACAACCACACTTCCATCACGAGTTAATCCCAATTATTAGCCCATCTGTCTGGACAGATTATGGCGGGAAGACGCGTGGGGAGCTGGGGATAATTGCTTCGAATACAATGCACACGGTGAGATTACGTGTGTTGATAAAGGGACAACAAAACGATCCGCTTGTTTAAGAGAGTTAATTCAGCGTATAAGAGAAGACGTCTAAAAGAAAGCGATCCCTATCTAATGGTCAGCGCTGTAGTAAGTGAAGTCGAGTTCATAGAGCGGAACCGTTTTTTCAAGTAAATAAATAAATACACAGTGAAAAAATAAACCAGAGACGGTTTTGCCATCTGGTGTTCCGAGTTCAAACAAAAAGCTCAGTTCTTTTTTTATGAGATTGATTTATACAAAAGATTATTGTTTGATATCATAAAAATGAAATTTTGAAAAAAAAAAAAAAAAAAAAATACACGAATAATTACGAAAAAATATCATGGCAGAAAAATAATGTTTTTACTGATATTTAAAAAAAAAAAAATAGAATTAAATCTTAACACAAGATCAAATTATCTAGTTGAACATAATAGTTTATTACGTCTCTTTTGATATTTTCTTTTAATAATTGAGAAAGGAAATTTATATCATTCTATTTTATAATTAATTTCATTATAATTTCGTGTTATTTAGTGAATGGAAACAGATGAAATAAACAAAATTCAAGTAAAATGTTTTTTTAAAGTTAAATAGAGAGTAGGAATAATTGATTATTAATATTTTTTGAATTTTTTTAAGTTCAATTATATTCTTTATAAGAATTTTTTTTTTTTGCATATTTCTTCAAGAAAATAAAAAGAAAAGATGAAAATGTTTTTCAAAGATTTTTTTTTAATGTCTAATTATTTATATATAAGATGTCCAACTATTTATATATTCTCAGATATTTATTTGAGTTTATTGAGAAAATTTTGTTCAAAAGTATTGAAGAAAAGTTTAAGTTTGCTAATAAATGGTAGCATCAAATTCTTGCAATACAATCATATGTACATGTTCGGAGCAGCCACTACTTGACTAATATTTTAAATGGAATGGGAAAAGATACGCCTGGCTAATAGTGAAATAAATTTGTCTAATATTGAAAAGTATTTTTCATCGAATGATACATGATTTTTTTTCTTTAATATTGTTTTATATCTCTCACTAAAATGCAGAAACAAGAGGAAAGTTTTGCATTTTTAGAAGTTTTTCTATTTTGAACAGATTGTAATTGAACAAGTATGTACATAAATTGATACAATTAGACAAATAATAAATCACATGGTACACATGCATGATCATAGATATTAATCAACACCTGAAGTTCTAAATCAAAGCTTAAAATATGAAACAAAAATTAGTTAGTAGGGATATGGCCCTTTCTTACAATTACACAGGTAGGACAACGTGAATTCTGTGTGAAGTCCCCGTAGCAGTCGGTTCATTCATTCAACAACGCTGTTTTCAAGCTCTGGATGATTCTGGAAGATGCAAGGCTAGTAATCGAACTAACTAGAACTTCCCAAATATGTTCTTATAAGTTCCAGGTCCAGAGATCAGATTGACCAATCCATCCACTTGAAGTCCTCATTTTTCAGAAACTCGCCAATCAGATGAACATTATGTGGACATGCATTTTCATCCATTAAAAAGGGACCGAAACCAACATCCCTGAGAAGACAAACACTCATCCATATACTTCAGAATAGACATAACTTTGACAAAAAACATGGAGATTTGAGCTTCCATTCAATACGGTGTATGCCATAGTAGTTCGAATGTTAGAGGACAGGTAGCGGGTCTCTGATTCTCTCCAGATGAATGTAAGTCTAAAACAAATGGTCAGGATGAATCGAGGCTTATAAATGAATAGAATGGCCCTCATGATGTCGATGTTCTCTGCAACATGTTAAAAGGATTCTCCTGTGAACTGGAGTGAGTGGAAAGCAAATAGCAAGTCTACTTATGTAGATATTTCATGAAGCCTTTTAGAAACACTAACGGAAACTAGGATTCTTGTAAATCCTGATGTATCGCTTCGCTGTAAAGACCAAATATCGATTTTCATTGGCCATTATGGTTCTGTTTCTCAATGGCTCCAGAATTCTTAAACTGCCTATATAAGTTGGAAACACGACTGGGCTTTACAGTTATGTTGCGGCCTGACGGCCAATTGCCCAGCGCTCTGTCCTTTGATACCACAGGCTTCAGGTTCGAATCTTGGAGGTAGCATGGATGTTTGTTAGTGGTTCGGAATCCACGTTAAACTGTAGATCCCAGTATGATTAGCCCAAAATGTGTACAAAATGACCGTAGAGCTACAAACCAAACTTAGTTATGTTTCTAACAGTGTGCACTTGAGACTGCTTTGCTTCCAAACTTTCTGCAAGTTGCCACCTCATTACATTATGCAAAATATGATGGTTACCCATTTAAACTGGTTTTGTTTGAATTTCATTGATTATTGCAAGCAATTATTAAAACAAATCAGCCTGAAATTTTTTTGAGGTAAATGAAAAATCAAAGAGTGATTCCAAAGCCATGCACCTCTCATACTTATATACATCTGTATTTGACACTAAAGATTTGCATCTTTATTTCATTATTTTTTACTTTTGCTGTGTTTTTTAAAAGAAAATCGACAAAATATGCAAATTCCCTTAAATTTTTAACTTCTTTATTTTCTGTTAGATGATGTCTCCATTGTGTTGAAATGCCAAACTAAAAATGGCTAAGAAATATCTTAAATGCTTTTTGCAACTGATTATTCCCAATTCTTAAAACTATTTCATTTGATATCTTTATTTAACGAGTCCTATTCGAGTTCAGAACCAGTAAACAGCTAACAAGAAAAATGGGATTTTTAACTTAATAGCTTTGCAACGGAATTCATCGATTTTTTTTTCCGTTGTAAACCCATTAAACTTCTATTGCAGACATAACGAACTCTCTCTAGAAATGATTTACAGCTAGAATGGAGGCTTAATTCTCAAAAGAAGTTTAGAAAATAAAGTTTTCAGACCATCTCTTATCTATTAATGATGCAAGTCACATCATCGAGTTAACTTTAGATCTGCTTTTTATGTCACTGATGAACTATTGATTCGTACGTAGGATTTCAACATAATGTGAAATGAAAGAGAAAGCGTTAGTGCAGCTTGTTTTTGAAAACATGTAGAGGTAGTAACAGAAAAAAAAGGCTATTTTGAAATGCAGTGGAAGAATTCGAATTTCGTAATTAGGACTATAGTTTCTCAACCAATGTATTGAAATTTGCAACGATGTTTACTATTATTATGGATTTAACCAGACATGTTTAAATTTAAGATGTAATTATTCAATAAAATTTTATGCATGTGTAGATTGTGCATAAAGATTCCCTTGATTATTAGTTTTTATCATATTAGATAATTTATTTTAAAAACCCCAATAAAATAAGATGAATTAGGACAGAGGTTCAATTCGCTGGCGACTTTGTTGTAGACAGTATTTAAAAAAAAAATGAGTCGCGATGGCATTTGGGATGTTTAGCATCTTTCCTCGTGAATTGGACTATCTAGGGGGAGTTTTGCGAGTTTTCTCCCACACGATACGCAAATGGGGGAAGTTCCCTCTAAAAGTCCTCTCGAGACTACTCTTCTTGTTCAGAGTCACGGAGCCAAGTCAGACTTCTACCTACGGGTGCTCCATTACAATAGAAGCTCCCCCCTTTTCCTTCCTTCAATGACACCACACGAGTTCTTGGACTTGGTCTGGATGTTGCTGTTTACCAAGTGTGATAAGTAACAACAACATAAAATAAGAGATTATAAATATTTAAGAAATTGCTTCTATTTTTAAATGAATTATTTCATTAATTATTTTCCTTTGGTTGAATGTTTTCTTTTGTGACAGGACTAAGTTTGGCTTTCTAAGTTAAAAAAATTGACTAATATTTGTAAGTTAATAAATCGAAATAATATATTGACAAATCTCCGCTTTAGATAGATATTAAATAATTTAAATTGCTTAAATAATAAACAAATTCCTGATTTTTTCTTTCTTTTCAAGTAATATTAGTGTGTTCTACTCTTTTTGTTTGTTATTCCACTTGGCAGACAGCAACATCTAGATACAATCCAAGAACCCATGTAGTCTCATGGAAAAAGGGAAAGAGGAGGGGGCCAGTTTCTGTTGAGATGGAGTACCCGCAGGTAGAAGTGTGACTTGGCTCCGTGACGCTGACTTTTTACGAGGTAGGGTTGACAGCCCTACGCCAACAGTCATATTAGACCGGGACCTATGGCTTAAAGTGGATTCTGAGCCACTAAAAACAAGCATGGAACCGCCGGGATTCGAAGCCGATACTTACGATGTGTTATTATCTTTGTAAATAGATTCTACTCTTTGTAAATTCATATTTAAGCTACTTAGCTCAAAAAGAGGAACAACTAATTTTGATTAAAATCTGAAATATTTTTTTTATTAAATTACTATTTTATTTTCAAGTTTCATTCATTCTTTTTAGAATTTCAAAAAAAAAAAAAAAAAAAAAAAAAAAAAAAAATTACATATATAGTTGAAAGATTTTATTTATTGCATCATAACATAATTTAATAAATTAGTATTGTTCAAAAAACTATATTTAAACTAATATTCCATTTTTTTAAAGTGATATTTAAATAAATTCAATACCGGTAAAACAGCTTTTTAATGGATAAAATTTATAAAATTTCATATGGATGAGTCAATTCAAATACTTTATTTTGAATCAAACAATTTTTAAAATCTTTTTTTTTTTTTTTTTTTTTTTGCTTCTTTTTGAAATTTTGCTAAAGGGAATTAAGTTATAAAAATATTTCGTTAGTACCTGTAATGCTCAGTTAAGAAGATATATTAAAAAGGAAGCAATTACAGTATTTTTAAGGAAGTAATTAGAGTATATAAGTGCTTTTCTTCATCGCATGGTCACTGTACGTCGTTTTATGAAAAATGTTCTGCATTTTTGAGTAATGTTGTTATGATACGAAATTAAAAAAAAAAGTTGTTCCTTCAATTCACAAGAAATCTCTCGAGCTTTCTTAGAAAGTTTTTGAGGAAGTTTGTGGCATGCTATCATGCATACAAAACATCGAAAAAAAAAAGTAATTAATTTTCGCCGTCTTGCATTTATGAAATGCTTGTATTAAAACACTCCTTCCGAGAGGATGGATCTTTTAAATGTGTCTCATTTCTCAAGTATTAATAAAAATGCACTTAAAGCATTCATAGAATAAAAAAAAACACTTTTTCATTTTTCACTCTGAATATTTTATAACTGGAATATTTTTATGAAGTTTTGGAATTGACGAGAAAATATAAAAGGGTAATTATTATGAGACGTGTAAATAATTCCATGGAAAACAAACATATATTTGATGCAAATATATGAAAAACTTGTAAATGCTTTTAAATATTAAAATGAAAAGTAAATGATTAGTGAATTTAAAAGACATCAGCCAAAAAAAAAATTTTTTTTTTTTATGTTTCTTTCAAATGGAGCTTGTTTATTTAATTTTTGTTCGTTTTGGCTATTTATAGATAAGTTTCAATGATAGTTGGTTGTTTTATTAATTGTAATATCTCGCAAAACCTTTATTTTGCACATAATTAACATAACACGTGTATTAATTACAGGTTGTATCAAACCATTAAAAACTTTTGCTAATATTTTATGACTCTAATTGAATAATTAATTACATCTAGGAAATAGTAGGACATGCTGTTAATATCTAATTTAACTATTATTATTCGTGAGTATCTTTAAAAACTATATTACTCAATTTCCAATGAAAAAGATTATCCATTTCTTTGTCTTTATATTTTTGACTTCCTGAAACCATTGTGATTATACCTCCAACAAACCTCTTGCACACCATTGTGACTCTACCTCCAACAAACTTCCTTCACACCTTTGTGACTCTACAACAAACCTCCTTCAAAACCATTGTGACTTACCTCCAACAAACATCCTTCACATCATTGTGACTCTACAACAAACCTCCTTCAAAACCATTGTGACCTACCTCCAACAAACATCCTTCACATCATTGTGACTCTACCTCCAACAAACTTCCTTCACATCTTTGTGACTCTACAACAAACCTCCTTCAAAACCATTGTGACCTACCTCCAACAAACATCCTTCACATCATTGTGACTCTACCTCCAACAAACTTCCTTCACATCTTTGTGACTCTACAACAAACCTCCTTCAAAACCATTGTGACCTACCTCCAACAAACATCCTTCACATCATTGTGACTCTACCTCCAACAAACTTCCTTCACATCTTTGTGACTCTACAACAAACCTCCTTCAAAACCATTGTGATCTACCTCCAACAAACATCCTTCACATCATTGTGACTCTACCTCCAACAAACTTCCTTCACACCTTTGTGACTCTACAACAAACCTCCTTCAAAACCATTGTGACCTACCTCCAACAAACATCCTTCACATCATTGTGACTCTACCTCCAACAAACTTCCTTCACATCTTTGTGACTCTACAACAAACCTCCTTCAAAACCATTGTGATCTACCTCCAACAAACATCCTTCACACCATTGTGACTCTACCTCCAACAAACCTCTTTCAAACCATTGTGATTCTATTTTTGTAATCGAAAAAAAACCTTTTATGCGCATAATTTACATATACGCACTATATATACACACAACAATTAAGGCTGCGTTAATTTTTTTGAAACACTATATTTATTTATCTCGGATGACAAAACGGAAAACTCTCTCAATGGTACGTCTAAATTACCTTGGAAATTCATATAGAACACAGATGTATAATTCAAGCTGGTGGGTATAATTCAAGCCCTACTGCTGTTGTAAGTTGAATATTTTAAATGTTCAAAGATTTCCTATGATTGATTTAGCCAAAAAATTTATCAGCAATTTAAAATAACCTAATTTAATGTTTGCTAATTGAAAAACAAATTGTAGCGATTATCACAATATGTTGATATCAAAGATAAAAGATTCACTGATAAGAAAGAAAGCCAGAAATCTTATAGATGCCAATTTTTTTTATTGCAGCTTGATTGTAATGATTAGATTAAACCACAAAAATAAATATACTAAAAATTGAAATAATATTATAACAGGAAATATATTAACAGGAAACATGAACTATAGAAAAAATGTCAATAATGTGGACAACATTCAGGAACAATATAATAATTATTATACAAACAGGAACAATATTAATAATGCGACACGAGATTAAACTGTATTTTTTAATTCTTTTTTTTGTTTTCCATATTTTATACCTTCTAATTCGTTTCTTTTGTTTGTTTTAGGATTAGTGACTTGTGATTAATGTTTAGGTTAGTTACTTACAACTAAAATAAAGAAATTATTGCGAACACAATTTTGAAAACAAATAAAAGTTGTCTAAAATTGTTTTAATTAAAACATATTTAAAATATAAGAACTGTCCTGATGTTGAATTGTTCCTAAAGAGTAGTAACACTTGCCTGTAAAATTAATATATAATTTATAACTTCTTTAAACTTAGCTGACTAAAGTTTTGCTCTGGCGCTTGGTGTTACAGGCTTCGGGTTAGAGTCCCGTCAGTGCTATGGATGTTTGTAGTGGTTCGGAATTCACTTTAAATTCCGGTCTATTACGCCAATGGACTGTTTCGCCATGGGGCTGCTGCGGCAATGAAGAAGAAAACTAAAATTTTTATCAAAATTTTGCATTGTACCTGGATATTTATTCACTATTAAAGAAAGACTAATAGATATAGAATAACATTAATTAAACTAGTCCCTCCAATATCGAGGTATATTAGCCTAGCAATCTAGTCGTGGCCTGTCAATTTGAGACTATTCACCTAAGTGCTTATATTGATGGATATGATATTATATACACATTAAACCATTTACACTAGAGTTACATCAAAATCTAGTTAGGATGGTCCAGTTCTCTAGTTTATTGGAGACCTTTCACGTGAATATTCAAAACCTAACTGTTAAATGCAGTAGTTTGGCTACTAATTGTTAAATTAAGTATTGCTTGCTTTATAACTCTATTATAACAATTAAACGGGAGATTTTAATGAGTTTTATGTAAGTTGTATGGATGTCTAATATTTTATTTCTAATGCAGCTGGCAAACACTTAGACAGCTTGGTCTTGGATACCTTAAGGCAAGCGCTGCACAGACGTTACTCACTTCGCATTACCCAGGGGGCGCGTGTAACTTGAAGATAAGCCACGAAAGCGGAGAAACAATGCCCCCGCAGCGCTCTACGATCCTATTAGACCGGGAGCTACGGTTCAAAGTGGATTCCGAACCACTACAAGCATCCTTGGCACCGCCGGGACTCGAACCCGAAACCTGGGGTACCGAGCGACAGAGCGCCAGCCACTCGGCCATTCAGGCCCTGGATGTCTAATATATAAGGAAGAAAAATGCATTAGTTTAAAAATCATTCATCATCACTTATTTTAGTATCATTAATAATGCCCGATTCGTGGCCCAGTGCTACTGCATACCGCTGGTGAGCATTAGGACGAGGTTCAATTCGCCGGCGGTATTGTTGTTGACACTGTTTTAAAAAACGAGGAGACTCGATGACGTTTGTGATGTTCAACATCTGGCCTCGTGAATCGGACTACCTGATGGGAATTTTTCCGGGTTTTCTTCCAAATGCGGGGCAGTCCACCCACAAGCCCTAAAAGTCCACCCACAAAGCATTGTCCTCCTGCTTCAGCGACATGGAGCGAAGTCAGACTTCCACCAACAGATGCGGTATCACGACAAAAGCTGTTGCCTTTCCCTTCATCCATGAGTAGACTACTGCTGGAATGTCCGTCCCGCACTGCCGGACACTGAGGATTAGTCACAACAATAACATCATTAATAAGAATCACCGTAATTGCTCTAAAAATAGAACTGAAAGCTAGCATAAATAGCATGTGTTATAATAACGCGAGATTGTGCATTCCTTTAAAAAGTTATCAACATGATATTAAAGCTTTATTCTTTATGAATTTTTGATGATTTCCTGGATGAAATGCTTTTCACCCTTTTATATTATACATTTTTCCCCTTATAACCTGATTCTGCAGTGATTGCCCCTTACCAATTATTTTTATTTTCTGCAACTATTAGGCTCATCTGATAATTCAATAACTTAAAAAATATTTGAATTTTTTTTTTGGTATCTCTCTTTTTAGAAGGGATTGATTTAGAGATTGATAAAAATATTTTAATTTTTTATAATGAATATTATTTCATTGTCTTACAATATAAATTGCTCTACAATATATTTCCGATCTATTTATTTTTGTCTTTTCTGCATATATGCATAATATACATTTTGTCTTCTGCATATATGCATAATATATAATAAAGTTAAAAATTTGCGGCTTAGAATTTTGCTGTTCACTGTAATTACCAGTTTAAGCATGAAAAAAAATCTTTCCCTTATTTAGCTACGTTATTGCTATATATAGTTATATTCTTTCTAAAATATACATATTATTTATAAAATATATTATTTTTCTTCAATGCTATAATTAAGCTTTTTGATGGGAAGCTACAAATAACACATCACCCAATAAGTCTCCGGTCTAGCTAAGAAACACATTTTTTTTTTAGAAATTCGACTTTATTCGTCAACATACTCTTTTTCAAGAGGCGGCCTGGTGGCCAATTGGCTAGCGTTCTGGTCTTTTGTATCCCAGGCTTCAGGTTCGAATCCTGGCGGGGGCATGGATGTTTGTGAGGGGTTCGGAATCCACTTTAAACTGTAGGTACCAGTCTGTTTAGCCCAAAGTGTGCATAAGATGACCGTAGAGCGACCAACCAAACCAAACTTCCTTCAAGAGTGATACATTCATTTCAACTCTTCTCTAACTTTTCGCTACCTTTTTTTGTAGAATGATTTGTCTTCGCTCTCAACACGCCTCTGTTTCGGCAATCTCTGTTTCCCTTTTTCATTTGAGCCAAATTTCTTTCCCTTTAGCATCTTCTTGATGTCTGCAAAAAGCCAGTAGTCACTGGGCGACAGATCTGGAGAGTACGGGGGATGAGGAAGCAATTTGAAGTGTAATTCATTCAATTTAACCATAATTTTCATCTACTTGTGACACGGGGCGAAACAGCACTGACTTGGTAAAACAGCACTTTTTTTTTCTTAATTTCTACACCCAATCAATCCAGTAATGCTATGCAATATTCGCTATTGATAATTTTATCATTCTGAAGACAGTCGATGACAAAATATCATGCGTGTCCCAAAATACGGATGCCATAAATTTGTCTGTTGATTTTTGAGTTTTTGGACGACTTTAACTGTCTGCTGTTCACTCAGCTGACGATCACTTTGATTCAGAGGTGTAGTAGTGGATCCATGTTTCATCCATTGTCACATACTGATGCAAGAAATTCTTTTTATGTTGATTAAACAATTCTAAACAGCGTTTTGAATCGTCGACGAATTGTTGTGTTCGGTCTAGTGTGAGCAAACGCGGCAGCCACTTCTAAAGCACCTAACTCAAATTTTCGTGTAAAACTCTAAACACACTACCTTCTGATCTTTTGAAGGTGACAGCCATTTCACGCAACTTCACTTTAAGGTTTTCAAAACTATTTTGTGGAATTTTTTATGTTTTCAGAAACATCTGCCGATTTTGGTCGGCCAGAGCGTTCAGCATCAACAGTGTTTGTTACGACCGCGTTTAAATTCAGCATACCAATCAATAATAGTTGATTTCTCTGTGTGCAGAATCTCCATAACGCTCATTATACAACTGTTTGGCTTCAACAGTATTTTTCCCCATAAAAAAACCACGTTTAATCAGCACACGAAATTCATTTTTACTCATAGTTTCGAAAATTACAAAATTGGGTCACTAAAATCACTGTAACCTGTAAACTATCTATCAGAATGTCATGAAATTTTGACATGTATTGTTTGAAGGCTGCTACTATCCAGAAATTATATGAGTCTGTCAACAGTGTTGCCATACATGTGTCAGACTGTAGACTTATTGAGTGATCAAAACCTATTACTCTAATGCCACAAGTGACTGTTGCCGTATTTGATAATTATTCGTATCAATTCCAAATTAAGAAATTGCAATAATAATTAATTTCCATTTTTAGGAATCTACGACAAAATGCTAATTTAAACAAATGCATAACAGTTTATAAATTAATTGTATTTCAATAGAATATTATTTAATTAATTATTATTATTAGTATTATTTTATTATTATAGAATATTACTTTATTAGATGTTATTATTAATATAGATTATTATTTTATTAAATATTATTATTATAGAATATTATTTTATTAGACTTTATTTCAAAATATAAAATTATTAAGTATGCTAGTTGGTTAAATGTCGATTGTGTATAAGTCAAGAAAGTAAATAAATTTCTCTTTAAATTGATTTTTAAGTTTAGATACATGTAATTATGAATCGCGAAATAAATAAAATTGTATGGATAATGTTTTGTTTCAAATTTTATCTTCCAATAAAAAAAGCAGTATGCATATTCATAAGCAATACGAATAATTACATATTTTATTGCATATAATAAAAAATATTTTCTTTCTTTCAAAGTATATTTCACATCACTTATTTGAGAAAAATAAGTGACACAACGCCAGAGATACCAATTATTTCTTTTTATTTTACTATCTAGACAGAAATTTTGTCTGAGAAAGCAAAAGCGCTACAAAAATATTAGCACAGCGAACCTCAAATTGCTTTATAACTTCAGAAAGAGATACAGAAAGCCACATTTTCTGGTATGATGGCGGCCAATTTTAAATTCTCCTGTGAAATATTTGAGTCGACACTTTTTGTTTGTGGGGAAAGAGATTACCTTTTCAAAAATATTATTATGCATTTATTTCAAGGGATATTTTTCAAATCGTGGGGAATTTTCTGCATAGATGAATCTATTTCAATGGATCAAGAAAATAAAAGGAATCTTGCATTCACAAATATATTAAAACAATAATATATCTTAGAGATGAAAATTTAACAAAAAAAATAACAAATAAATATCTCTATTGTTTACCAATTATTTACTATGAAATTTAACAATATTATGCTATGCAGTGTTATTTAAATTATGCAATTCAACCAAAATTAATGAAAAATAATTAAAATTCTTGCAACAGCTTTTTCTCTTTATATACAGGGTGATTATAATTAAAGTTCCACTTTCAAAAAACTCAAAAAAAAAAAAAAAAAAAAAAAAAAAAAAAAAAAAAAAACTACTCATCACAATGAGTTCAAATTTGAACTGAAGATACTTGAAGAAGGGGAAAACGGTACGACATTAAAAAAAGTTCCAAAGTGTATTACTAGATGTCGCTGTAAGTGACATAAAGAAAGTGAATTCGGTTGCCAGTGATATTTTTAATCGAAATGACAACGTATTTGGCATGAGTTGTACATTAAACCAACTGTAGTGTTCAATGTGCTTGATTGTTTTGGTTTTTGACGGAAAAAAAGGACTACCAAATCATTCAACAGTTGTGACACTGTTAGTGGAAAGCCCATCCACCACGACAAAGTCATATCAAATTGGATGAGAAAAATCGGTGAAAGTGTTTGGGGAACTTTTTTTCTGATGCCATACTGTTTCGTCCTTCTTCAAGTATCTTCAGTTCAATTTTGAACTCATTGTGACGAGTGGTTCTTTTTTTACAGCATTTTGAAAGTGAGACTTTAATAATAATTACCCTGTATAAATCAAAATATTTGTTTCTATATGTTTTATGTAACTTTAACACCTAAAATCCAAATATTATCACTAAATCCATTATATTTTTATCTTATTTGTTGTCAGAAATACTAAAATATATCTTAACATAAATTTTATTATTAGATTAATAGCTAATTTCTAATTAATTAAAAATTAGCTTTTATTCAATAAAATAAAAACTAATTTATAACGCATTATAACATTATATTGCATTATTATAATAGTTTAAATGACTTACATTGTAATATTTATGTTTTGTAGCAAGATATTTTTATACAAATATCGAATATAATTACTTTATGAAAAATGAATTTGTTTTTATGTATGTTTTTAAATATCAAATGTTTTGAAATAGAGTACGTTTCAATAAAAAAAATGAATGGATCATTTTAATTTTTGAATGTAGTTGAAATAGAAAAAAAAAGGGACATCGCAAATTGATGAACGACTTATTTTTTAAATACTTTAAAAATGAAATATGTAATAATCTAATCTAATATGTAATAATCAATTAATATGTTTGTGTGTAATAATGTTTAATTAAAAGTTAGCAAAGTTTAATATATACCTACTTAAACCCGGATTAATTGTGGTTAAAGTTAATCAAATTTTATGAAACAAAATTATAACACAGTGCATTATTTATAATGCAATTTTTATTTGTTAATAATTGAATAAGGCCCTGATAGCTAGCACTCTGGCGGTCGGTGACGAAGATTTCGGATTTGAGTCCCGCTGGTGCCATGGATGTTTGTAGGGGTTCGGAATCCACTTTAAACAATAGGTCTCGGTTAAATATGACTAGAACCTTGGTTGTAAGACTGACAGGCTACCAGATACTCCTACCCTGACTACCCCTTCGGAATCTGCCAGCAGGCAAACGGCCATGCTCCGACATGAATTGTAGTGCAGGGGAATCATATACATAAATTAATTGCTATATAACAAGCAACTTATATTTAAAAATAAATAATCCTGTATAAGCAACTTCTTTTTAAATAAATAATCCTCTATAAGCAACTTCTTTTTAAATAAATAATCCTCTATAAGCAACTTCTTTTTAAATAAATAATCCTGCATAAAAATAAAAATCTCCGTCTGGCAATAAATTCTTATTGCATGAATTATGCTCGTTTCCAATGCTTTATGTGCGTAGGACATAAATTGTAGAATTTAAGATCATAGTCATGTTATTCCAACAGATATGAAAAGTTAGGATGCAGTGAATGAATGAAGCTTCATCCACTTTTCCAAGGCTAATCCTTGGAAATCTTGGAATCTTTCCCAATTGATGTGATGAGTAAGTGATAGTAATCTTCATCGTCACAGAAAAATAATCTTTACCCCAACAAGTAATCTGAGCAATGAGCAAAGATTTGCAGAATGTGGATTTAAACAGTTGCTTGTCAGCAAAGAAAATCTATAAATTTCCTAAGAATATTATAGTTCGTTAACCGTTGTATCTAGTTTTCGTACATAATCTTATCTATCTAGAGCCAAACTACATAGATTTGGTATACATTCTTTTTTTAATGTTCCCAAAACAGAAAAGCACATCCTATACTAATATGCTGAACAAAGAATAAACACCAAGCATGATCTAATCAACAAAATGTTGTGCGAAAAGTAGTTTGATTAATAAATAATAAATGTTTCAATATTTGTTTTTTTGTAATGGTTTGCACTTAAAATTTAGGTTGAATTGAGTTGTTTTTCATGGATTGTGATTGTGTGAGACGCACTCTGGAAGGAGGGACAATATTGACAACTCACTGATCACTCTTCTAAGTAAACATCGGATCTGACATCTATTAGTGTTCCGTAAATACAAGTTGATAATAATAATAATAATAATGTATTAGAGTCTGATGGCCGAGTGACCAGTTTTCTAGTCTGCCGCAGGTTTCTGGTTAGATTTTTGCCAGTGCCATGAATGTCTGCAGTGTTTCGGAATCCACTTTAAACCGTAGTTTCCGGTCTAACATGATTGTAGGGTGAAGATAAAAACACATAAAAAGAAAAATCTACCACGTAAAAAGAAATTCATCTCCTATCTCGAAAGCTACCAGAAGATAGACGACATTGCCCACTATGGGGATGTTGCGCTATTGAAGAAGAATGATGATGTATTAAGTTTTCATAATCTATTCTGAAAAATGAATTTTTTTATTTTGATAGTGTCCCAATTTTTAAGAATAAAATGAGAATTTGAATGATTAATGAACAATTTTGTTGTAAGAAAAATAATTTATCTATGACAATAAATGGTTATATAAAGATTCTTTATTTGTAGAGCCGAGGAATGTGACTGTGTTTGCAACGACGAAGGTCTGTGCTGCTGCCACGGTGAGAAAGACGCGAGGACTAGCTCATCCAGCGACACACCCGAGGCACCTCTGAGGATGACTCCGGATTTCGAGGAGTTCGACGGTGTCGATGACATCTTGGCTGTCAGGTGAGTCATCCTACATCAAATCCATAAAATACAGGGCGGCCCCTGAATACAAGAAACTTAAAAGACATAACATATTCATTTTCAATCTTTTTTATCAGGTGTGAACATGATGTTGTACTGGTTAGGGGTCAAGGGCGTTATCCGAAAATGAGGCTCAAGCAAATAAAACTGCATTGCAAATTTTGGCGGAAAAGGGTACTTTGGGCCCCTTAACCTAAATGATTCATGAATAACGTTAGTCTCATAGAATTTTCTGGAGAATTTGGGTTTTGATTGAAGTGTTTTGTAGTATGATTTTGAAGCCCTTTTCACGTCTTGGCTTGGGATTTTAAACATTTGTATATCCAATGGCTATAAGTACTCGTAGTGTGTTAATCAATTCTTGCTTCTTGAAGTTTCACATTTATCACTTTTGACATTTTCCCGTTCTTATGGAACTGTATAGTACTTTTTATTGCATTTGGAATATTTCATTCTTCATTTATGTCTAGAATCTTCAAACATTGATATATTATTTTGGCTATTGAATGTGATAAATTTTCTTGTAGAATTGGGAATTCTTCATTTATGCCTAGAATTTTCAAACTTTGATATATTCTTTAGACTATTGAGCGTGTTAGTGCTTTTTGTAGAATTGGAAATACTTCATTCTTCATTTACGACGACATTTATCTTATTTTTGTATATTCTTTTAAAGATTCTTGGACAATTCATTCTTCACGAAGTTCTTGATCTATTCAACATTACTGTATTCATGTGGCTATTGAATTTGGCCATTCTTGTCGTATTCCAATCAATTGCTTCATATATCTCGTGCATTATTAAACAGTGGCACATTCCTGAGTTTATTCATCGGTTCTCGAATGTTCACACATAAGTTGAAATTTGACGAGCAGATTTCCTTTTTTTGTAAGTTATAGAATGTTTCTGGCATATTAAAAGGACCACAGATGATGTCTAGCAACGAGTAAAACTCATTGATTTTTTTATTTCAGGAAAGATCTTTTATTCACAACCTAATTGCCCAGTTTGAAGAAACCACAACTTTCATACTCAGCTATTAGATTCCGAATAATATTATCCCCGATACTAAAAGGTTGCCAGTATTTTCTCTGAAAGGGAATAATTTATTTCTCACTGGGATAGAAAAACCAAGGTTTATTCGTTGATGGACAGTGTTCTTAGCTATTTTAGTCTCCAAAGGCATTATAAGATACTCTATATTCTATAAAAAAAACAGAACGAACCGGGGCATTTTCAAGGTCTTTAATCTTTCCTAAAAGCCACCCTGTATAATCTATTTTTTTAATCCAAATTTTTGGAAATTATTTTTTATTTCATATTCACGAATATTAAGTTTAATGTTTTAAGTAAATGGAAAACGTTTTAGTTTGAGGTCATTATTTGGATGCAAACGTAATTTTTTTTTAAGTGATTTGTTTAACTTGATGTCACACATGGCAAAAGTTAAAGATTCAGATGTATACTAAATACGCCACTTAAGGGATAGTGTTGCTCGATTTTAATAGCACTAATCCTAAAAATTTTTTGAATGTTAAAATTTAGGTATACTACAAATTATTATTTCATAAAATACTTTTTTCATTTATTCTATTCCTCATATTTACCCTTTTTAGAATTGTTTATTTAAAATGCCATCTCGATATGAATTTGAATGAAAACGTGTAGACAGTGAAGATGAAAATGAAGTCTATAGAAATACATGAGGTTTGAATACATTGAAGGTATCTAAGATAAAACCAGACTTTGTAATTAAAGTTTGACTGATTTTAACTATTACAGATATCGATGCATGCCTGAAATCAAAGCGTTTTTTATAGATCATGCTTTAATATTCTATTTGAACGCGATGTTAACATCGTTATGGGGCCTGATGGCCGAGTGACTTGAGCTCTGGCACTCGGTATCACAGATTTCGGGTTAGAGTGAAGGGAGCCAGGGATGTTTGTAGTGTTTCGGAATCCACTTTAAACCTTAGGTTTCGGTCTGATATGACTGTGGATCGTTGGACTGACAATCTTACTTCTAAAAAGGAATCTTCTGTTTTAGTATCTGCCAGTGGGCAGATGGCCATGGTCCAACATGAACTGTAGTGTCAGGGAGTTAGTTATTAACACCGTTGTATATCTGCGTTGTATTTGATATCAACAATAATTTTCTTGCTTACATTTCTTTTTATTACCTTTCTTACTAACTTGCTATGCAACCTGTCATTTTTGCTAAAATGAACTTTATATATAACCAATATAAGAGGCATAAGATAAGATGAATATACGATGTATAATTATATATACGTATATAATCTTAAATACGTATATAATCTTATATACTCAAATTTTTTTGACACATCTTGAGCAAAATTGTTCTTTTGTAACTAAGCACCTATCTGCCTACGTACCTATCTACAACAGTCTCTTAGCAATATTAGAAGTTAAAAAGAAAGCTAAGGGTTTTATAACTCGAGTCTATTTATATATCTTCTTCATTGGGCCAACAAACCCATGGTGGGTCAAGGATAGATTTCGAGACAGGAGATATTTTTCTTTTTACGAAGTAGGGTTGCCAGCCTTACGCCCAGCGTTCTACAGTCATATCAGACTGGGACTATGGTTTAAAGTGGATTCCGAACCACTACAAACATTTATGACACCGCCGAGATTCGAATCCCATGGTCACTCTGCCATCTATCAATCCCCCTTCATATATCTATATAGATGATAAAAAAATCAAAGTTATTATTTAATATCATGAAATATCCAATTTAATTAATAGAATCTCATGGTTAAGTTAATTGAAATTAAATTATAAGACAGAAAATTAAAACAAAATATTTAATAGAAATTTTCTTCCTGATGTTAATGGTAATAGCTTTGTCTCAAAAGTTTCATACTTTGATGTGTATTAAATAATAGGCAGAAATCTGTATATTACAAAAAAAACCTTTCCTAACGAGCATTTGGTTTATAAGGGTTGCATTGCAATAGTTTTGTATAATTAAAACATTATTATAATATAACGGTTTTAAAACCATCTCAATGTTACAAAGAATTTTGATTTTGTGCATAGCATGTTTCATAGATAACTGCAATCAAGATAGAATAATTTGTTATATATATTGTATTTATCCATTTATAATAATATATTAACTGTAGAGCAGAAATTTATTAGAATGATTTTTTTCGTTAATTATTATGAATGGAGTATACGAATAATCATTGTTATTAATCATTGATTAACATTTCAATATATACATGAAAAAGTATATATTTTAATACATATTTTAAATATATAGTATAGCATTATAAAGCATTATCGTCATTAGTATAGCATTAGTATAGCATTATCGTCATAAAAGTATGTATTTTAATACATTTTTAAAGTTCTAAAAACTAGTTCACTGGATCATATGAGTAATTAATGTACATAATTTTCATTAAGTAATAATTGGCATTATTTACGTATAATAATTAATAATTAATATTATTTGTGCAATGTTAATTATTCATTGGTAATTTAATTTAATTTTTATTGACTTTGAAATATGAAATTTAATGACTGTGAATTGAAAAGTAAGAAATGATTTTTAATTTATAACTGTTTACTTTAGAATTGGATAATCAAGAAAAAAAAAAAAAGGAAATACTTTCTTTTCAAATACATGTAACATAGGGATTCAAAAGATTAAAGAAATTTGATTGGAAGTGTATTTATATTTTCAATTGTCATTGACTTTCAAAAGTCTAGATCCGTTCTTGTCATAATTATTCAAAACTATTTGCTACATATAGATTTTTCGTTCAAATAAATAGTTATAGTATATATAATTTTATTAGTTTCCTCTTAGACAAATATGAAAAGGCTAAAGGGCCTTTCTAAAAGTTAAACACTATCGCATTGACTCTCTCCGAATGTTCCTTTCATTAACTGTCTCCTTTTGACAATATCGATCCCATCGCTTCGTTAAATAATTTACTGCCATAGACTCGGTCTATTCAATCTATCGTCATCTGTCGTCTATTTAATTTGATTTCAGAAACGTTTAACGTTTAAGCAGTTTCTGAACTCTCTCCGCTTTTCATTTATTATTTATTTTAAAAATCGAAACAAAATGAGATTTGGATAAAATCATTTTTTTTAATTTTAGTAAAGTAATTAAAGACAATTGTATTGGAAATAGTTAAAAGTGATTCTTTAGCAATAGACACTAATTTTTGAACCAAAATGGCATTAAAATTACAATAGATATGCAAAGGGGTATAAAATATAATATTTTAAAGTATTATACGATTTCTTTTTATTTTTACAAATATATATAATACAAAATGAAGACTTGGATAAAAAAGTTTTTTTTTTTATTTTAGTAAATTAATTAAAGATGTCTATATTGGAAATAGTTAAAAGTGGTTCTTTAGCAATAGATATTAATTTTTGAACAAAATTGTTTAAAAATTACAATAGATATGAAAAGTGGTACAAAAGATGATACTTAAAAGTTTTGTATGATTTTTTTTTATTCAAATATTTTTATAAAATATTTTAAAATACAGTTCTGGTTTTAAATGAAATTTAATAGATTTAATTGCAAGTATGTTTTAATTTTAGTATATATTTTCTTTTAAGCTTTATTTTATTTATTTTTTGGCAATTGTGATGATTATTTAAGTAAGACATCAAAATAAAAATGAGAAATTAATACATGCTTAATATTTTTTTTTATTTAATACATGATTATTTTTAATGAATGATATGAAAAATTAATACATGATTATTATTTTTTAATACATGATATATTATATGAAAAATAATACATTATTAATTTTTAAGGATATATTATATGAAAAATACATGATTATTTATTTTTAATATATGATATATTATATGAAAAATTAATACATGATTATTAATTTTTTAATGCATGATATATTATATGAAAAATTAATACAGGATTATTAATTTTTAAATACTTAATTAATTTTTAATACATGATATATTATATGAAAAATTAATACATGATTATTAATTTTTTAATGCATGATATATTATATGAAAAATTAATACACGATTATTAATTTTTGATGTAATATATTATGTTTTAAAAAATTAATATATGATTAATATTTTTATTTATTTAATAATTTTGACGATATTTATATTATTTATTTAAAAAATCTTTTTAAAAGAAAAATGTATAATTTTCTTTATTAAATTATGATAATTTATTAATGTAATATATTCTGAAATGTAAATAATTATAGATTCAAAACTATTTTTTCTTCTGATTTAAAATATCAAAAGGATTAAATTTTTTCAAAAAAGCACAGAATATTTATTAATTTAAAAATATTGTTACAAATCAAAAGCTATGGAGAATAGAATGAAACTTCCGCTAGTATTTTTTTTCTAACAATTTACTGCATTTCTTACCATACAAGCATATTTTCAATATTTCAAAATATTTAAAAAATTTTTTATTTAAGAGATAAAATACTTCGGATATTTTACTTCACACAAACGACATTTGTTTAACATTAACCTGTCATAGCAAATTTTGTATCTGGAAAAAAAAAAAAAAAACTTTTCTTTTACGTCTGAAGGGTTTGAGTTTTTGTTCGAATGTCAAGCATAAAATATCAAAACGAATTTTAAAGAAAATAGACATATATTCGTTTCTCAACTAGGGATGGTAGAACGGGGAATATATTTTATTAGGCTCGGAAAAATAAGACGTGTGTCAACGAGGGATAAAAGAGAAACACTGTCACACGCACATTTATTACGTAGACTTGGTAGGCGAGTTTCTTCAATGTGTAGAACTTGGAACGTTTTCAAAATAGGAAAGGAAAAAACGTTGAATATACTGAGAAAAAAAATAAATTGTTACAATTCATTTTCATTGAAATTTTTATTTACTGCTTTCTTGAAAAATAAATTCGACAACAATCTAAGATTTTCGAATGCTAAGCATAATAAGAATACTGATACTATATATTCTATTTTTTATTTACGACAATTTTTTTTTCTAAAATGTGGTATATTGAATATTTTCATAAATTCGTACGAAAACCATAACGATGTGTTTTTGGTGATACTTTGAAACAATAAAAAGAATGATACTCGTAGATATTCAAAAGAAATGTGTGCTATATAACCCAAAGGAACTGTATGCAAAGTAGCAATTGGAACGTTTGCGTGTATTGGACAGCGTGTAAAAGATCGAAAGTTCTATTTTCAACAGACTTGCGTGTTACAGGCACTGATTTGAATAATGAGTAGACTAAATAGATATTGTGAAATAAAGGTTTCCTGGATTCTTCACTTGTAAATGGAGATCAGTTTCCCTTGAATATTTCTTGAAAAATGTTATTCTTTCTTTTTAGAAGGCACTATGGGAACCTTATATATCTAAAGAGGAATTAGCAACAACGTTTAACATTTAATATTATTGTATACTAATTGAGAGTGTGGGGCCTGGGAGCCGAGTGACTAACGCTCTGAATTTTTTAAAATTAAATTTAATGAAATATATAATCAAGTGCAACTAATTATATATTCAAGACTGTTTGATTTTCTTCTGATTTAAAATCTCAAAAGGGTTCTGAAATTTAAAAAAAAACACAAGCTTACAGAATATTTATTAATTTAAAAATGTCGTTACTAACCAAAAGCTATGGAGAATAGAATGAAACTTCTGCTGCTATTTTTTTTTCTAACAATTTACTGCATTTCTTACCATACAAGTATATTTAAAAAGTTTTTATTTAAGAGATAAAACACTTCGGATATTTTACTTCACACAAACAACATATGTTTAACATTAACCTGTCATAGCAATTTTGTCACTCAAATAAAAAAAAAAAAACTTTTCTTTTACGTCAAAAGGGTTTTGAGTTTTTGTTCGAATGTCAAGCATAAAATATTAAAACAAATTTTAAAGAAAAGATATACATTCGTTTCTCAGCTGGGGATGGTAGACTGGGAATATATTTTATTAGTCTCAGAAAAATAAGACGTGTGTCAACGAGGGATAAAAGAGAAACACTGTCACACGCACATTTATTACGTAGACTTGGTAGGCGAGTTTCTTCAATGTGTAGAACTTGGAACGTTTTCAAAATAGGAAAGGAAAAAACGTTGAATATACTGAGAAAAAAAATAAATTGTTACAATTCATTTTCATTGAAATTTTTATTTACTGCTTTCTTGAAAAATAAATTCGACAACAATCTAAGATTTTCGAATGCTAAGCATAATAAGAATACTGATACTATATATTCTATTTTTTATTTACGACAATTTTTTTTTCTAAAATGTGGTATATTGAATATTTTCATAAATTCGTACGAAAACCATAACGATGTGTTTTTGGTGATACTTTGAAACAATAAAAAGAATGATACTCGTAGATATTCAAAAGAAATGTGTGCTATATAACCCAAAGGAACTGTATGCAAAGTAGCAATTGGAACGTTTGCGTGTATTGGACAGCGTGTAAAAGATCGAAAGTTCTATTTTCAACAGACTTGCGTGTTACAGGCACTGATTTGAATAATGAGTAGACTAAATAGATATTGTGAAATAAAGGTTTCCTGGATTCTTCACTTGTAAATGGAGATCAGTTTCCCTTGAATATTTCTTGAAAAATGTTATTCTTTCTTTTTAGAAGGCACTATGGGAACCTTATATATCTAAAGAGGAATTAGCAACAACGTTTAACATTTAATATTATTGTATACTAATTGAGAGTGTGGGGCCTGGGGGCCGAGTGACTAACGCTCTGAATTTTTTAAAATTAAATTTAATGAAATATATAATCAAGTGCAACTAATTATATATTCAAGACTGTTTGATTTTCTTCTGATTTAAAATCTCAAAAGGGTTCTGAAATTTAAAAAAAACCACAAGCTTACAGAATATTTATTAATTTAAAAATGTCGTTACTAACCAAAAGCTATGGAGAATAGAATGAAACTTCTGCTGCTATTTTTTTTTCTAACAATTTACTGCATTTCTTACCATACAAGTATATTTAAAAAGTTTTTATTTAAGAGATAAAACACTTCGGATATTTTACTTCACACAAACAACATATGTTTAACATTAACCTGTCATAGCAATTTTGTCACTCAAATAAAAAAAAAAAACTTTTCTTTTACGTCAAAAGGGTTTTGAGTTTTTGTTCGAATGTCAAGCATAAAATATTAAAACAAATTTTAAAGAAAAGATATACATTCGTTTCTCAGCTGGGGATGGTAGACTGGGAATATATTTTATTAGTCTCAGAAAAATAAGACGTGTGTCAACGAGGGATAAAAGAGAAACACTGTCACATGCACATTTATTACGTAGACTTGGTAGACAAGTTCTTCAATATGAAGAACTTGGAACGTTTCCCAAATAGGAAAGGAAAATGTTGAATATACTGGAAAAAAATATATTGTTACAGTTTATTATCATTGAAAATTTTATTTATTGCTTTCTTCGGAAAAAAATTCGTTTTTCTAATGCTAAACATAATAAGAATATCAATATAGTTTTTTTTTATGACACTTTTTTTTCTATAATGTGGTATATTGAAAGTTTTCATAAATTCGCATGAAAACAATAGTGATGTGGTTTTGGTAATATTTTGAGCAATAAAAAATATATGTATTTAAAAGAAATGTATGCTATATAATCCAGTGGAACTGTCTGTTAGACAGCTTGCAAAAGTACAAAAGCAATACAGATACTCCTTTGAAAAGTGTGTAGACTGAATAGATATTAGGAAAGGAAGATTTCCTGGATTTTTTAACTCGCAAATGTGGATCAATTTCCCTTGAATACCCTTTAAAAATATTCTTACAGCAGCTTCCCGTGGTGTTCTCTATCTAATGCAGAATTTGCAACAACTAACTAACGTTCAACATCTAATATTATTGTGTACTAATTGATACTATGGCTTATTTCATTACTTTTCTAGCATATACAGAGCTTTTAAAACTATTTAGTATTATGAGAAATTTTTTATGATAGAGAATTTTACTATTTATGTAGAAATACTGGTGATAATAAGTGGACGATATTTTTCAACAAGTGAGGTTATATATGTAATCGCTTTTAATTTTCGTTTTGAAATGTCTAGTTTTATTTAAAATTCAAATTATATGTTAAGAGATGGAATTAAGTTTGTTGCTGGTGAGTTCCTAGATATTTAAATATGCGTTTAATTGATTACAAGAATATAGTTTTTAAACAAAATTACTTATTTAATAATAAAATTAGAATTAATTATTGAATAAAGAATTAAATAAGTTAAAATAGTTTAGAATTAACAAAAGAATCATGTTAAATAAGCAAGATGTTTATTAAAACTATTATTTGTAGTACTTATAGTACCTAGTACTTTCCTGTTGAAATAATTGAGATTCTTTAATTTGCTCTGGTTGTAAATAAATTTGTGCTAAACTAAGCTAACTTGTATTAAAATAAATATTATCTGATTAAATAAAATCTTTCTATAGTTTCATAATTATTATTAAGTGTATTGAATATCAGCATTTATATCTAAATAAATGTAGCTGATACATAAATTAATATTGTAAATGCATTTATTGATAATGGAAGCAATGTTTATCTAGATTAGCCACTGCAAATTGTCTATATTGTTTACTGCAATTGCGCTTAAAATAAAATAAACAGTAGACAATGTATGATTATTTTATTTTATAAGACCTTGATAAAATATCCTTGTATCTCTAGTTGTAATCGGAAAATATTTAAGATAAATAATAATTTGGTTAGTGTTTATTTTTCTTAGTCTGCTTCAAATTAGGTTCAAATAGTAAATAAGCAAACATGTAAGAAACACAATTGTTAAGTTATTATTTGAAAAAAATTTAATATATTAAAAAAATATTTGATTTAATGAAAAATTATAATATATTAAAAGTATTTGATTTAATGAAGATCTAATATATTAAAAAATATTTGATTTAATGCAAAAACTACTCGCATGTTATAGAGCGGAGGATATTCTCTCGCTATAAACCATTTAGCTGGTAAAAAATAAATTTATCGCTTTATTTGAATACAGTTTGTTGCATTTTCAATATATCAACTAGATATATATATCATAAAATAATCATAGATTTGAAATAGCAGTTTTATTTTTATTCAGTATTTTATTGCCAGTATATAATAACATATTCCATCGACAATGGTGAAATAGGTCACGGTTACAGAAGAAATATTTATTGTCTGTATTCTGTTTTTAAAACTTATTTTATTTATTTACTTGGAGTAAGAAAATTTTAAAGAAATCATACATTACGTCACATTTTCATAAACATCGATTTTAATGCGAAACAGTCTTTTGAGATATTCAAAATGTTTTATAAATAAATTTATTTTGCAAACAAAAAAAAAGAGTTCTTTTAATTGGATAAAACAGTGGAATGGGACGCGATGTAAATTGGAAAAATAAAACAAGTTAAAAAAAATTTATCATTAAATCCAATTTTATGCTGGAGCATAAACATTTTGTTTTCCAGAAAAAGTTTTTATTTTACACTTGAAAATCAGTCATTTTTTTGTTTTGTTTAATTCACTTTAAATGTTCGAATAAAAATCTTTGCAATGTTTAACAATGTTCTATAAAATAAACGGTTTTAAAATGTATTTGCCAATGATTTGTATTAAATTAAATATAGATATACAGGGTGATTATACTATAATTAAAGCTCCATTTTCAAACTACTGTAAAAAAAAAAAAGAACCACTCGTCACAGTGAGTTCAAATTTGAACTGAAGATACTTGAAGAAGGGGGAAACGGTATGGCATCAAAAATAAGCAGTTCCAAAGTGTATTAATAGATGGCGCTGTAAGCGACTTAAAGAAAGAGAATTCGGCTGGCAGTGATATTTTGAATCGAAATTTCAACGTATTTGGCATGAGTTGCACATTAAACCAACTGTAGTTTGTAATGTACTTGATTGTTTCGGTTTTTTGACGGAAAAAAGGACTTCCAAGTCATTCAACAGTTGCGACACTGTTAGTAGAAAGTCCATCCACCGCGGCAAGGAATACGAAATTGGATGGGGAAAATCGGTGGAACTTTTTTGATGTAATATCGTTTCCCTCTTCTTCAAGTATCTTCAGTTCAAATTTGAACTCATTGTGACGAGTGTTTCTTTTTTTTTACAGCATTTCGAAAGTGGAACTTTATTTATAATCACCCTGTATATAATAAAATAAATTTAAAAACAAAACCTTAAATAAATTACAAAAAATAATGTATGAAACATCATAGTTCCATCTCGTTCACAATAAAAGGAGGCAAAAATATTCCTCTAAATAATAAGAAAACATCTGTTACTATCTTATCCTAAATAACTTGAAAAATTATGTTTTAATAATAACAGCTGCAAGAACTCGAGACATATGACATTTTCAATAATTAAAATTTAATTAATAATAAACATTTTTTAATCATAAAAAAAAGGAGATATTTAAAATTCTTTATCTCATCAAATATATAAAAAACTAATTAACTAAAAGGTTTTAATATTATAATGCATATGCATCGTAATCCCAAAAATACATAATATTTAAAATAAAAAAAGCACATAGATTATAAAATTAAGTAGGAAAGTGGTATTTTTTATAATTACTATTAGCGTAACATTTGTTTTTTGTTTGGATTAATGCTTATGAAACATTTCTTTTTTTGTGAATATAAATTATCTGACAAATCTGTTTATGATTTTTTAAATAAAAAATAATGTCGAAATTCAATTTATAATTTGGAAATTACATAAATTGCATGTTAATTAATAATCGATGAATAACAATTAAATATTAATTAATAATCTTTTTAAACAAAAAAATTAAATGTAAGAAAAATTATTCCTTACCAGTGTGATCCAATAAAATGAATTATATTTTAATTTAAAAAAAGAAATAATAAAAATTATTTTGCAGATAATTTTATTATCAATTTATACTAGATATCATATGCTAGTTTGTGTATTTTATACTTAAATGTGTAAATATTAATAATTTTTTTCCTATTTGTATGACAGAAAGGAATAACATATATGTTTATTAAATTCTTACCTTAGTCTTCGAAATTGTAGCATTTCTGTTAAGATAAAATCGTCTGTTAGAATTTTCGTGCAGCATTCTTAACCAATTTAAATCTCTCAAACGATAATCAGTTTTTCTAATATCTTTTGCAGGAAGAATAAATGAATTTTTCAACCTTCAAAATTTAAATTATAATTTGGAAATTGCATAGAATGTTAATTGCATGTTAATTAATAATCAAGGGATAATAATTAAAAGGTTAATTAATAATCTTTTTAAAACAAAAGAATAAAATGTAAGAAAAAATGAATGCTTACCAATGTGATCCAATATAATGATTGATTATTTATTTGATTTTTGAATTGATTGATTATTCAATTTTTTTATTGATTTTTATTGATTGTTTAGATTTTTGAATTAATTTGATTGATTGATTGCATTTTTATTTTATTTTTGAATTTAATTTTGATTTTTGAATAGATTTGATCTGATTGATTTTTTGAATTTTTGAATTTTTTTTAATTGATTGATTGTTTTTTTATTTCTTATAATATTTCTTATATTGATTCTTTATTGATTTTTTTATTTCTCATATTAAAATATATCTTGCAGATAAATTTATTATCAATTAATGGAGGATATCATATGCTAGTTTGTGTGGTTTTGTACTTAAATATTGTAAATATTAAGTCACTTTTTTTAAATTCCATTTTTATGATAGAAATTAATATTATATATGTTTATTAACTTCTTACCTTAGTCTTCGAAATTGTAGCAGTTTTGTTAAGATAAAATCGTCTGACAGAATTTTTCGTGCAACATTCTTAACCAATTTAAATCTCTCAAACGATAATCCGTTTTTCTAATATCTTTTGCAGGAAGAATAAATGAATTTTTCAACCTTCAAAATTTAAATTATAATTTGGAAATTGCATAGAATGTTAATTGCATGTTAATTAATAATCAAGGGATAATAATTAAAATGTTAATTAATAATCTTTTTAAAACAAAAGAATAAAATGTAAGAAAAAATTAATGCTTACCAGTGTGATCCAATATAATGATTGATTATTTATTTGATTTTTGAATTGATTGATTATTTAATTTTTTTATTGATTTTTATTGATTGTTTAGATTTTTGAATTGATTTGATTGATTGATTGAATTTTAATTTTATTTTTGATTGAATTTTTGATTTTTGAATAGATTTGATCTGATTGATTTGTATTGATTTTTTGATTTGATTGATTTTTGAATTTTTAATTTTTTTAATTGATTGATTGTTTTTTTATTTCTTATAATATTTCTTATATTGATTCTTTATTGATTTTTTTATTTCTCATATTAAAATATATCTTGCAGATAAATTTATTATCAATGAATGGGGGATATCATATCCTAGTTTGTGTGGTTTTGTACTTAAATATTGTAAATATTAAGTATTTTTTAAATTCCATTTTTATGATAGAAATTAATATTATATATGTTTATTAAATTCTTACTTTAGTCTTCGAAATTGTAGCAGTTTTATTAAGATAAAATCGTCTGTTAGAATTTTTCGTGCAGCATTCTAACAAATTGAAATCTCTCAAACGATAATCAATTTTTCTAATATCGTTTGGAGGGAGAATAAATGCATTTTCTAACCTCAATAAAATGTATTTGTATCAATTCAATTTCGGCTCAATCTAATGGAAAAAAAGGTTTCTTCTTCTACTAGTACACTTCTACACACTTTCCAAAAAATAAAATATTAACTTAAAATATTTTTTTTTGCCTGAATGAAACATAAGAGGATCAATTTAATTCTTGCATTTTTCTACGAAATAAAGAATTAAGAAATGATTTTTTTTTATTCGTTTTGTCGATAATTCTATTTCGTTTGGGAATTTGATAGTAGTTATAGTTTAAGGTAAAAAATCACTGGTCTTAGGTAATTTCATACATTACTTTCACTACAATGAAAAATATTATATGTCCAAAAAATTTTTTCCTTCATTTTTCATTTATATTCATCGAAATTTTATATTTTTAATTTAAGTTTTAATTTAAATTTTAATTTTTAATTTTAATTTTAATTTAATTTTAATTTTAATAAATTTTAATAAATTTTAATTTTAATTTTAATAAAATTTAATTTCAATTTAATTTTAATTTTAATAAATTTTAATTATAATTTATTTTAGTTTTAATACACTTCAATTTTTTAAAAATTTAGTCATGTTAAAATAAAAAAATTCAAATATTTAAAGTTAAAATGTAATGATAAGTATTAAATTTAAAATCGTACAACGTTTTTTAAATAAACACAGCAATATCAACAATTTTAAATTACTAACACATGATATCCTTATTAAATTAAGAATTTGAGGAAAATTTTCTGGTTTTTTTTTCCACATTGCTGGTTAAATAAATTTATTTAAAATAGCAGACTGATGTTTTTTTGAGCGGGCTATATGTATATTTTCTTTTTTTTTTTACAGTAGCATGAATAGCGTTTGTACATTGAAATCAATAAGCCAAATAAACAATAGTACACCTATAAATATGATATTTAAAAAAAAACAACTGCAAAAGTAAATTTTTTGAAAGAGGATCCTACGCTTTACTAAATTTTTATTTAGTATTACTGTTAAATTATAATTGATTGATAAATCTTCTTTATTGGCGCAACAGCCCTTCGGCCAAGTGGGCCAAGGCCGTTTGCCTAATGACAAATTTCGAGACAGGAGATTTTTCTTTTTACGGTATAGGGTTGTCAGCCCTGTTGCAATTAACAGACATATTAAACAGGACCTACGATTTAAAGTTTCCGAACCACTACAAAAATCCATGGCACCACCGAGACTCGAACCCCAAACCTGAGGCGTCGAGCTCTTGTCATGCGGCCATCAGTCCTCAAATTACATAAATAGTGACTGAAATTTTTTGTTGCGTTTTTTAATAAATAAATGCAGTAACAAATTTTTTAATAAGTCGAAAAGAATTTACATTTTAAAAATGCTAAGACACAAAAAAAAAAATTGTCTACATTAAACCAAATTTCTGAAATAAATCAGAAATGGTTTGGGAAGACAGTTGAGAAATTATATCATTGTTTCATTTAGAATGTTATGTTATAATTGGAATACTGAATAACTTTAAAATAATATACCAGTTTTCATGCCTTAATGGTCTTAGCTTTCTAGATTAAAAAAAAATGTATTTTAAAACTAAATTGGCAATTTCTTTTTTTTTTTTTTTTAAGCTACGGTATAGTGTTAAATTTTAATTTAAACATTCCTCCTATTTTTCTTTATTTATTAGTTAAAACTAAATTTATTTATAAATAAATATTATACGTTTTTAAATTAATATATTTATAAAATTTTCCCATTTCTAACCAAAAGTCAAAAGTAATTTTTTATTTGCTTAATCCACAATTTGAAATGAATTAAAATACATCAAAGAATTGATAATAGTTACAGAAAATATTACATAATTGGCTGCAGTTACTTAAAAGCGTTGAATTAATTAACCATTGATGACTTTAATTTCAACCAGTAATGCCGCAATTGCAAATATTTAATTTCAGACAGAAATAACAATACTAAAAATCACTTTTGAAACATTAGCATTAGATAACGTAACCCTTAACTAACCAAAATAAAGCTAACATTAGCTTTGCGTTGACGTATTTTATTTGTCTCTTAAAATGAATAAATCAGTGATATCTCATTGTGTTCAAGTTTCTAAGAAATAATTTTAAAGTTTTACCCATTTAAGTTTAATGTTCCCAATCATCTTCCATCCATTTATCATGGGGTGATAAATGATGTGCAAGTTTCATTTATCTCAATAACTAAAAACTATTTTTTTCCCAACTTTTGGAGTTCTGTGACCTTAAGGCGTAAACATTAAGATTCTTTTCCCGCTCCATTTCGGGAGCTCCATCCACCCACACATGAATTTTTAAACCTTTATTTATGGGATATTGGGGGCGTCCAAATACTCTTTATTTATATTCGGGGCAAATATTTTCCTATTTACAGTGGCGTTAAACTCAATCAGTATGGGGGATGAAATATTTGAATAAAAGTCAGTTTTGCAAACAGAAGAATATAATCGAATTGGTTTTCTTCAAAAGACATTTTATTATATAATAAATGTAATATATATATACCATTTAAAACTATTATTATTTTGAAAGGAAAAATATTTACGAAAAACTGCTTTGTTTTTATTATGTTCTGTTATTTTTACTCACTTGCATGAAGTAAAAATGTAATGAGTTTCATCAATTTGATTTGTACTAATAAAGGTACTGTACTGTATCTTTAAATTACAAATTGTACATACTTTTACATAATATTTAAGTATAAAAATTTATTTATTCGGGAATTATATGAAATATTCTATACCATAATTATTTCATTTAATTGGTATTCTGTAATATTTATATATGGAAAAATATGGATATGTATGAATATGTATCCTAGAAAAATATGGATATGTATGAATATGTATTCTGGAAAAATATGGATATGTATGAATATGTATTCTGGAAAAATATGGATATGTATGAATATGTATTCTGGAAAAATATGGATATGTATGAATATGTATTCTGGAAAAATATGGATATGTATAAATATGTATTCTGGAAAAATATGGATATGTATAAATATGCATTCTGGAAAAATATGGATATGTATAAGTATGTATTTTGGAAAAATATGGAATATGAATAAATATGCATTCTGGAAAAATATGGATATGTATAAATATGTATGGAGAAATATAGACATGTTTAAATATGTATTCAGGAAAAAGATTAACGAAAAACTGCTTTGCTTTTTTAATGTTATTTTTTAGAAAATGTAGAGAATTTCATCAATTTGATTTGCATTAGTAAAGGAATATCTTTAAATTAGAAATCGTAAATGCTTTTACATATTATTTAAGTATAAAAGTTATTTATTCGGGAATTATATGAAATATACTATACCATAATTATTTCATTTAATTGGTATTATGTAATAATATTTACATCTAGAAAAATATATATATATATATAATACGAATATGCATTCTGGAAAAATATTTACGAAAAAAATGTTTTGCTTTTTTAATGTTCAGTTATTTTTACTCTTTCGCATAGAGTGAAAAAGTAGTGAATTTCATCAATTTGATTTGTACTAGTAATGATTTGTACTAGTAATTTGATTTGTACTGTTGATTTGTACTAGTACTTAAATCAAAAATCGTAAATATTTTAAAATTATAAGTAAAAGTATACAAATTATTTATTCGTTAATTATATGAAATATTCTGTGTTATAATTATTTCACTTAATTGGTATTCTGTAATCTTGGTATATAAAACAACTTTCCGACTTCCTTTATTTCCTAAAATATACTACAAATTTCCTTGAAATTCGATACAAAATTCATAGAAAGCTGTAGAATACCTGGAATTTAATTAAATATTAATAATTAATATTTAATATTCTTTTAGGAAAAGCGTTGAATGAGAGGCAAAATTTAATCTAGATTTTCTCTAATTCTAACAGTTATCGTTCATTGCAATATTATAATTAAACAATATACTAATATCATAAAATATTGTTTTGTTATTATCCTTTGAGGATTACTTATATTTCACTTTATGTAAAAGTGCTTAGCTGATGCTTTAATGATTTTCAAGAACAAAACAATAAAATAAGCAAGGCTATATTTATAATGCACGCAATAACTTTTCAAAAGTTACATTATTTTAAAGTACGTAAAATAGAAAATTGCGAACAATCAATTTTGGACATAATAAAATCATTATATACGAATTTGTATTTTAATGTTTTAAATTATTTTACACTGAAATAATTTGCAACACATTATGCACAGTAAGAAATCTTTAATTTGAAATATATAACATGTTATATGTAATGCAATATCACATTTTAACACATGTTCTTTCTTAAAAAAGAGTTGTTTAATTAAATATGCTCAATAAAAAATTCAGTATATTTAATTAAATTACTTAGAAATATTTCTCTTTTAACATCTAAAATTATTTGTTGTATTATTAACTAACAAGCAAAAATTTTATTGGCGTTAATTAATAATATCAAAAGAAGGCAGATGGATTATAAATTCACTTAATTATTTCTTGCTTATCAGTGTAATGTTTATTAATCTTTTAAAATTTTTTTATGGATAATTTTTGCTTATCTATGTAATCATTTATGAATCGTTTTTACTTTATGAATCAATTCTTATTTATTTATGTAATCATTTAAGAAAAGTATTTACTTTTTTCATGAATCCTTTTACTTTTCTTATGAATCGTTTCTTACTTTTTTTATGTAATCATTTATGAATCTTAATTTTTTTACGAATCATTTTTGCATATCTATGTAATTATTTATAAAATTGTTTTACTTTTTTTAGGAATCATTTCTTACTGATTTATGTAATTATTTATGAATCTTTTTAAATTTTTTATGAATAATTTCATACTTATTTATGTAATCCTTTATGAATCTTTTAAATAATTATAGTAAACATACGCAACTACGGAATTTTAAGAATTTAAATATACATGGTTTGTTTATTTATACTCTTGTTTGTTTATATATACTCTTGTTTATTTTAATTTAATAACAAAAAGAAACATGACATGAATCATATTTTTTAGGCTCATAATAAAGAAATTATTTTGTAAGTAATAAAAGTCTTCTTTAATAATTTAAAGCGAATCATTTTGTATCTACTGGGTATTGATGTTTGACATATTAAATAGGCAGATGAAATTATTTTTATTAATTATCCTACTGTATAACAAGTGCAAAGTTCAATATTTGACGAAGAAATCTAAAATGTTGTAACATTAAATTTATCTCACTTGAAAGCCTCGTTATTTTTATTATTTAACGGGCTAATTTATTATCTATTTAAAAATATTAGTAACTGAATTTTAAATTATTAGATTCTGGTTATAAAAGAAAGAATGTTAATCAATATTTAACCATGCAATACTTTATACAGTTATTAAATATTTACATAATGCTAGATTAATGAATACTTTATTTAAAATAAAGTACTTTTAGTTGAAGTTATACTATCCATAAAATATTTAATGTTGCATTTAATGCATTAAAGATTGATTTAACACATCATTTAATACTGTTGTCAAGAACTTGATAAGCTCCACTAGTATCAAAGAATTTTATTTAAAATTTTTTATTAGAAACATTTTAGAATGAATGAATTACATTCATTTTAAACTTATTTGTAATTATTAATAATTTTTTTCAATTTTTGTATGAATTCTTTTATATCAAGAACAAATGTTATTAAGAATGTTTAAAGTACTTCTTTAAATAATTAATTTCTCAAAGAATCAATAATGATATTTGAAAATCTATATCTTTATTTTAAGTGTATAATGTTCAATGAAAAGGTTTCTTAAAGGGAAAAAATACAGCAGCATTTTAATTTTAATATATTGGGATGAGTTGCTTTTCTGTCGATGAATATGATTCTTTGTATTCATTAAGTTTCTGTTAAATGAAAAAATATCTTAAATTTTAAGAAATTAAAGTGCTTTAGAAAATTAAATTGAGTAAGAAAATATTTTATTTGATTTTGTAATTAAAAAAGTTTGTGTAAGAAATTAAAAATGTCTAAAATTTATTTGAAGTATAAATATAATATTTTGAAGTATATTTTTGTTTTAAGGGTTTTAATATAAATGAATTTAATCTATTCAGAAAATGTATTGCATTGAAAATCGTATAAAAGGCAGAGATTTTGAAATAAAATTTTCTTCTATTTTTCAATAGCGTTATCAATATAAATTGCAATTAAATCTAAATAATTGTCAAGGATAATATAATTTTATTTCTTTGTTTGTTTTTTTTGAAAAAAAAAGTATTATTTTATTTGTAAGAAAAATTTCTGAAAAAAATAAATTAAGTTTAATGTAATTTTTTATTTACCTAATCCACGAATTAAAATGCATTAAAGTATTGGTAGTAGTTAAAGAAAATGTTTAATAATTGATTGCAGCTACTTAAAACGTTGAATACTTAATCATTGGTGACTTTAATTTCAGACAGTAATGCAATAATTTCAAATGCTTAATTTCAAACGGTAATAACAGTCTCAAATAAGCACTTTTGAAATATTAGCATATTTTATTTTGTGTTAAAAATTAATGAGTGTTATCTTATTGTATTTGAGTTACTGAGGAATAATTTTAAAGTTTAGACCATTTAATGTTCCCAAACATCCTCCATCCATTCATCATCACGTGATAAGTGATGTGCAAGTTTCATTTATCTCAATAACTTAAAAGTTTTTTCCAACTTTTGGAGTTCTGATATAATATTTGGAAGTATATTTTTGTTTTACGTGAGTGATAATAAATATAAATGAATTTAATCTATTCAGAAAATGTATTGCAATGATAATCATATAAAAACAAAGAAACTTTGAAACAAAATTTTTTTCTATATTTCAGTAGCGTTTCCATATAAATTGCAGTTTAATTCAACTTAAATCTAAATAAATGTCAAAGATAATATATTTTATTTTTATTTTATTTTTTTTTTTTGAAAAAATGTATTTTATTTGCAAGAAAAATTCTGGAAAAAAGACCTCTTTATCTTATTTTCAAAACAGTCCAACAGACGATAGTAGAGAGTTTTTGCATACCGTACGTTAGTTACCGTAGGACGTCCGTTAGCTTTTTCTCCCTAGCGCGCATGCTCATAGGTCCATTATGAAATTCCACTCCTTCAAAATGGGAAGTAAGTTGTGAAGTTAAAAAATGTGTAAAAGTTGTTAAAAGTATAAAATATAAATAATATTTTGAAATTAGTAATATTAATAATTAATTTTTATTATTTTTATTATAATAATTTTTTTATATTAATCTTATAATAAATTTTATTATTTTTATTATAATTATTTTTAATTAATTTTATAATTTTTTATTTGTTTTACATATTTTAATATAAATAAATTTAATCTATTCAGAAAATGTATTACATTGAAAATCATATAAAAACAAAAAAAATCTTTGAAACAAAGTTTTCCCTGTATAGTATTTCAATAACATTCCCATTTAAATTGCAATTTATTTGCACTTAAATCTAAATAAATGTGACGAATAATATTTTATTTCTTTGTATTTTTGTATTTTTTTCTTGAAAAAAAACAATGTATAATTTTATTTATAAAAAAAAAATTTCGTACAAATAAATTGCAAGTAAAAATTGTACAAATAAATGTATCATTTTATTTGTAAATTGAGAAAAAACCTTTATATCTTATTTTGAAGAACAATCCAACAGACAGTCCAAAGTTTCATGTCATCCATTATGAAATGAAGTACCACTCTGTCAAAATGAGAAGCAATACTTGCTCGATACAAATTACTGTCCCTTTCGTCTCTATTCGAACAAAACTTGTCTTCCTAAATCGGCTTATTCGAAAAATACACACCAATAAAAAACCGATCGGACATACGAGAATCAATTTGTAAACAGACCTTTTACAGCGCTCCACGTTCACTTTAATGGATTCAGATGATGTTAAAAATCGCAGACACAGCGGCTATGGAGGAATGCATTGAAGGTCGTCGACCCTGTTGGACTTGGAGTGGTCACAGTGGACTTCTATCTTGATTGAAGCGTTTATTATTGGCAGAGGGATCAATATCGCATGTCATTGCTTTGTTTGCCCTCAGCTCTTAAGAGTTATTGGGGGACAAAAAGAGACAGATTTGCTGATGTCCAATGGAAGCAAGGGCAGCATTAGATAATTTAAGACACTACTGTGGATTTCCCTTTGGTGATAGAATATTCAGTACGTGTCGCTGAACTCAATTTATTTGATGGAGGGTGGTCGCCTGTCAGCGGCAGAAATGAATGAGAGCTTTAGTTTCGTCATTTTGGTCATTTGTTTTGTTTACCTACATGAGTTTTGTTTACCGTTAATTCTCGTTGTAGAAAAAGCAACTCTTTAAATAGGGAGGAGAACGATGTGCTGTATAATGATTTTAATATTTACCTTTTTAAAAAACACATTCGTGGAAGTCAGTGTTTCGTTATAAATAGAATTTTACTAAATTCTTAAATTTAATTCGAAAATAATGAAATTCAATGGAGTTTACTACTGCAAATTAATGTTTCTGTCTATACGCAGCAATTTTTCGAATTTTTTTTTGAAGCAGAAGATTACAGACAACTATTGAATAGAATGTATACTACATTTTGCACATAGTTTATATATATATAGTATTCTAGAATAAATTTAACATTTTAGACGAGGAAAAAAAAGGATTTAAATCTACACAATGTTTATCACCATAGGAAGTAGGCCGAATGATGACCAATTGCTGGCGGCCTTGTAGTAGACATTGTTTAAAAAAACAAGGTGACTGGAGGACGTTTGGGTGTTCAGCATCTTGCCTCGTGAGTCGGACTACCTGGTGGGAGTTTCCGGGTTTTCTCCAATACGATATGCGGGGCCTGATGGCCAAGTGGCTAGCGCACTGGCCTTTGGTACCACGGGCTTCAGATTTGAATCCTGTCTGTAGTACGGATGTTTGTTAATAGTTCGGAATCCACGTTAAACTGTAGGTGCCGGTCTGATTAGCCTAAAAGTGTGCACAAAATGATTGGAGAGTGACAAACCAAACCATAGGAAGTAGAACAAATAAGTATTATTGCAAAAAATAACACCAAATTTTGATACGTTTTTTTAACTATAAATTGTGCGTAACTTATTTTTTGTGTTATTTTTAAAATTAACTTTTTAATCATGAAACTTCTAATATCACTGGATATTTTTTCGAGTTTTGGCTTAAAAAGTAAAATTAAGGTTTCTTCAAAAGCAATTCAACCTTGAGTTTATTAAAACTGACATTGAAAAGTTAAGCAGCATAATAGTTTATTTTACTCCCTTTTTTACCCTTTAAGAATATTTCCTAATAAAATTTTAAATGTTTTTAGAAAATTATTTCAGATTTCAAATAAAAAAACTTGTGAGATTGTATAGTCTTGCATAAAATTGGATAAATTTATATTTTACATAAATGTACAATATTTATTTTTTCTCAACGAATAAAAAATTCTCAAGAAAAGAACAGGAGACAGTATATTTAAAAAATAATTTAAAAAATGTTTCGTAATTCCCTCATTGTAAGATTTCCTAATCTACAAGCAGAAGACAATGGAAAAAAAGAATTAAATAAATATTTATTTACTTCCTTTTTTAAAGACATTGACGGTGATTTAATTTTCTTTCCTTTGAAACTTCACTAATAATATTTTGATGGGAGACCGATTTTTTGAAGGAAATGGCTTTTTTATAACTGCAAAAGGGATTTCAGTTCAACTTTTTAAAGGTACATTCCTTGTAAGTGATTTTCTTCGTAAAAAATTAAATAAATAAAAAAAAGAATTACCACTTTCGTAGGAAAATTGGATTACTTCGAAAAATTTCCTAAATGACCTCCACGTTTTTATTAGAGTTTAACCATTGATGTTTTTTTATTGAAAATAAAGAATAGAGTTAATGCTAAAAATTTTATAAAAGCTTTATAATGAATATCTCTATTCAAAAAATTAAAATTAAATGTGAATTATATAACACTATATATTGTGACTAAAAATTTTTTTTTCTGTTTACTTAATGTATGGGGTTCTATTTTAAAGGTTTCTGGCTTAATCCAATGAAGAAATTTTTAAAAATAGTAAATAAAATTGTCATCAAAGAAAAAAAAAGATTTAAATATTAGAGAGTTTTGATGAAAAGACAAATAAAGACTTGCTATTTCGTCGTAATGTTTTTTAAAATTCTATCTTGGAAATTTAAATAGAGTTTGAATTTCCATTCGAAATACGAGGTAGTTTTGTGTTATAGAATTAATTCACTATGAACAGAAGACATAAAGTTTGTATATCTTGCTACAGTGTCTGAAGTTGTGTCAGCATCAGGTTTACAGACTTCTAAGTAGGTAGATTACATCTAGAAAAATCTCGATGTCTACAGAATAAATACAATATAACCATGAAATTTACAACACATTCAAAGAACCTGATATTGTAAAAGTTATAAAAGCAAGCCCGTTTTAGATGGCTGGGACACATTTTCAGATATAAAGACTCAAATCCAACTAAAAAAGTTACTTTTCAACAACTGAAAGAACCCGAAAAAGAGGGAGGCCTCCTACCAAATAGGTTAATTCGCTCGAAAGAGATCTAAAGAGACTGGGAATCAACAAATGGCGATCTATAGCCCCCGACAGAGTCAGAGACTGCCTTGGCAATGATGCAGGCTGCAGTGCTGACGAAGAACAATTAGAAGAAGCTTACACCTAGACACCCGGAATCACAAATATATGATGGAATAAGTTTTTCTGCTGTAATAATGTACACTGAGAAAACACCAGAAATGAAAGGACATCACGTAAGTGAATAAACGGGTCATTAATAAATGTTTGTTCAGAAAAAGTATAATAGTCAACAATAACAAAGGTGAATTATTTCATTTAATACACGTCGATTTAATGCGGAATCTTCCAGATGCTGTAACAGGAAATTCCGACATAGCTCATGTACTCGAACTGTCTTGTACCAAGCCTTGTACAGTCTCTTTCCCATTTTTCGTTGACGATTCAAATAACCGTTGGTGCATGCCTCATTGGGTATGGTTGTGTGTACGAGCGCTGTGTGACTCGTCCATTTGCTTGACTGATATCCACTAGTTTAGCTTTCGTGTTATTTGCCATCCTATTAAAGCTGCGTCAGTGTGTGAAATGAAGAGTTTCAGCAAGAATGCTTCGATGTAACTGCATCTACCGTGTCCAGAAAGTATTTGTGGCTCAACCTTTCTGTGTGATTCCGAGTCGTCTACGTGTATCTTATCCTTCCTATAAATTTATAAACCTGGCGCTGAGACACATTGTATGGTATGTAACCTTTAAAAAAGGGTCATATGAAGTAATATCTGAAAAAACAACTCCTTTAAGATGCAACACACTTTCTATTTCTTTAAATTACTGATTGAGTTCTTGTACAGAAGGTTGTTAATCACATTGAAAGTGATGTTTTCTTTTAATTTCAATAATTGGTTTAAATTCAGCATGTGACACCTACATCTGTCTGTTGAATGATAACCGTTGTTATTAACGTGTGAACAAACGAATGTTTTGTCCTGTGTATTGGTCAGTAAATGCTTAGAGAATAATCGAAATAATTTGAAAATTCTAACTTCTGTTACTAAAAAAATAACTATTTCCAAATATCTATAGGATGTTTTTCATGTTATGGACATTTATATGATTATACTTTGAAAGCTTGGATATTTTCATTATTACCATAAACTATAAACAAGTACTAACCAGTTTGCTTTTAGGAATTGTTAAAATTGACATAATCGAAAATTGACATAAAATTGAAATAATTAATATGTGAAAAATTAATTAATATTCATTCTATGGTATCAATAGTTTAATTTGGAAGTTAATCGCTGAGAAGTGTGATAAAATATTCATAAATTAATTAGCTAAATACTTTGGGCTTTGCAACGAAATTATATTCTAATTTAGAGATATATGTAGTAAGCATTGTAATATTTTGAAATCCAAACATGAAAAAGCAATTTAATTTAGCTATTTCTAAATTTATCAAAATTGCATAAAATGCATGATTCTATAATGTTTTTGTGAAATGTAACTCATTCAATCAATTTTTTACCACACGATTATTTGAACTTTAGCTTTCTCATAATGCCATTGTAACTTATAATTGTCCATGGTCGTTAATACTGAGCCACGAGTAGGGTTGAATATTTTAAAAAACAATAAGTTTATTAGTTAAGTAAAAAAATCCGCGTAAATTCATTTTGAGTTTCTAATAATTAACAACAATATCTAAAAGAAAATACATCCAATTTTAATAATTAATTTATATCGATTTAAATATACGTTATAATGTTGAAAGTTTATCTAAAAAAATATTGGAAAACACAAATTAAAGGAAATAAAATTAAATTTACTTATGTATTTGTTCCTTAAAATAATTGTTTTGGAATAAGTGATTCCAAAATACTAGTGTAAAATATATCGGATAATTCTGAAAGCTTTTATCCTTTAAATTATATTTAAAAGACTGTTTCTACTTTCAGAAAGAAAAAGTATGATTTTCTTTTTAAAATTACTACTCTTTTAACATCACGAGAAACTGAAGAACATTTCAGTTTTATCATAATGAGCTTGTTAGAGCAGCGCGAAAGAAACATCAACTCAGCAAAGACTAATTTTCCCTATTTTATTGGTGTAACGTTTCATTAAAACTTTCATGCTTATTAAAGATTCAAAGTATTATTTGCTTGTTAACTCGGTGTATTTTATCGCTAATTTGATCGTTTCTAACTTTTCATCCTTAACGATTCCCTTATTATAAAGCCCTTTTCTGAATTCAGCCTTACGCTGTTCAAATCGGTGCATTTGTTTAGAATTGTATTAAAATACAGTATTGCCATTGTAAGTATTCCAAAGAATTTACTGGGAAAAAAATCGCCACGACTGTTATTTTCAAATAACAGAATATTTCATTCTGCCATCCGCGTTTATAGAAACAAAGGTTTTATTCTTGTGAATTCTAGAATCCGAGTCAATAACGGAGGAGACTGATGTCTGATCTCTTGTAGCATTTTGGTCTTTTGTATGAACTTTAAATTCTAACGTAGAACCTAGAAGACTGGTTGTCAACTGGAATGGATTTTATATTCCGACGGTATATAAAGTTTGTGATCTGGGATTCTTTCAAGGTAAAAAGAGTTAATGTTTTTTATTTTGGGTTGATTTTTCTATTGTAATCAAGTTAGTAAAAAATAGAAAATAATTCTTTATTTCTTAGCTTTAATATGATATAAAAATATTTTTTCTATATTGTATTCATCTTATATGATTAATTTTTTACAAATAAAGAAAAATATTTTACCAATTTATGTAATTTTGTAATGGAATATAAATCTGACATTCGTTTATCAATTGTTGTTTATGATTTCCAGTTACATTAGGCCGTCATTTATATACCTAAGTAAATTGTAGATAGAAAAATTTAACACTACAGGGGTCCTGGATTTGAATTTACGATAAATTATATGTGTCCGATATTATAAATGTGCTACCAATGAAACTATCAAAACGTCATCACCACATTATAAGCTTCTTGAAAATTTTCATCATACGGTATAACACATCACTTAATAAATCTCCGGTATAGCTAAGAGAAACAATTTTTTTTTAGAAATTTTACTTTATTGGTCAACATACCTTCCTTCAAGAGAGATACATTCATTCCAACTTTCCTCTAATTTTTTTAGCCTTTTTGTAGACTATTTGTATTTACTCTCAAAATAGACTTCAGTTTTGGAAATAACTTCTTCATTTAAGCCAAATTTCTTTCCTTGGAGCATCCTTTTGATGTTCTGCGAAAAGCCAATAATCCTGGGGGACTGGAGATTACGGTGGGTGGGAAAGCAAGTCGAAGCGTAATTCATCCAATTTAACCATTGTTTTTATAGACTTGTGACATGGGGCATTGTCTTCGTGAAACAACACTTTTTTTTCTTAATTTCTACCTTCAATCGATCCAATAATGATGTAATATTCGCTATTGATAGTTTTATTTTTCTCAAAAAGTAGGTGAACAAAATATCATGCCTGTTCCAAAATGCGAATGCTATAACCTTGCCTACTAAATTTTGAGTTTTTGGTCCTTTGGACGGCTTTCACCAGCTATTGTCCTCTCAGCTGACAATCATTTTAATTCAGTTGTGTAGTAGTGGACCCATGTTTCATCCATTGTCACATACAGTTGCAAAAATCCTTTTTATCACGCTTGAACAGCTCCAAGCTCTGAATATTCAACCTATTGTTGTTTTCGGTCTGGTGTGAGCAAACGCGGCATCCATTTCGAAAGCAACTTAAGCATGCTCAAAGTTTCATGTAAAATTGTAAACACACTACCTTTTGATATTTTTAAGAAGCTATCTCAAGCAACTTCGGTCTTTCAAAACTATTTTGTGGACTTTTTTTTATGTTTTCAGGAACAACTGCCGATTTTGGGTGACCAGAGAGTTCAGCATCATCAGCTTTGTAAGATCGCCTTTAAATTCAGCATACCAGTCAATAATAGTTGATTTCTCTGGTGCAGAATCTCCATAACGCTTAATCATGCGATTGTTTGGTTTCAACAGTATTTTCGCCCATCAAAAAACAATGTTTAATCAATACACGAAATTTATTTTCATTCATTGTTTTGAAAATTACAAAACTGAGGTCACTAAAGCCACTGTAACCTGCAAACTAATTATCAGAATGTCATGAAATTTTGACATGTGTCGTTTAAAGGATGCTACTATCCAAAAATCATATGGGTTTGTCAGCAGTGTTGCCATTTATATGTTAAATCGGAGACTTATTGAGTGATGTGTTAATTTTATTATAGATTAACTGTGAATTACACACAAACTTTGTTTTACTACTTCTTCAGATTTACATTTCTTTTTTTAAACAAATGATCATTTAATCGCGTATTTTATTCCAATGTATTTTTAAATCTTTATTATAAAAACATATTGCTTTTCATGATGCATTTAGTATCAAAAGAAAGCATTTATTTTATCATTATAAATTGATGTTATGGTCTAAAAATAAGAGGATGATTATCCTGATCGTAAAGATGAATTTTTTTTATCATAAGTTCAAAAACCTAATTTATTTTAATAAAAGCATACAACATAAAAATGTATCATATTTTGATTTTTTTATATATATATTTTTTCCTTTAAATTCGATTTAATATATTCTTCCGTTTCATTAAAAAGCTTTTATGACCAATCTTAAAGAAATTAAGGTATTAAAAAGATTGTCCTGTAAATAGCACCAAAATTTTAATCTCACAGTAATAAAATGCTCTTGGAGCAATATTTTTAAAAAAATGTTTATTGTTTTTAATTATAAGTTAAATCAGTATCGTCTACTATGACAAAACAAATTCAGATATTTGTTTTATATGGAAAGTTATTTACGCCAATCTATTAGTCTTCTTCATTGACGCAATAGCCCCATGGTGGCCAAGGCCGTCTGCCAGGTAGATTCCGAAATATTGAGATGTTTTCTTTTTAAGGATTAGGATTGTCAACCGTATGTCCAACGCTAAACTATTATATTAGACCGGACCTATGGTTTAAAGCGGATTCCGAACTACTACAAACATCCATGGTACCGCCGGGACTCGAATCTGAAACTTGTAGTACCGAGCACCAGTCACTCTGCCATCAGGGCTCAATCTATAAGTCTTAGTTAAATGTATTAAAACATTTCTTTTTGAACATCAAAAATAATTGCATTTTTTTCTCTGGTATAACATTAGATGCCAGATAAAAATTGATAATAGAAATGAATTAAAGAGACTATTAAAGTGATGATCTAAAAATTATGCACATAATTATCTTACTTTAAATATTTTTATCGATGATTTCGTAGCCTTCATCACAAAGATTTTGGTATACTGTGTTCACAAAAAAATCTTGTAGAGCTGGAAAAATATTAATATAATCAAAAGAATAATTCATATTTAAATCACACAATTACATTGAAAAATGCATGTTAGACTTTCCTAAACAAAAATTTTCATTCTGAATCAAGCGACAAAATTAGGCAAGATAGGATTTAAACACCTTGGACTCAACGTTAAATCCCTTCTGTTTGGAATTTACCTCCCATCCATTATGAGCAAAAGCATCCAAAGAATTCGCAAGCGTGATTCTCCCTAATAACAAATTCCTATTCATTGCTGGGGATGGTAAAATTGTCCTTACAGTGCTGAGTTCCATTATACAAACCACCACTCAACGTGCAAATTTGGAAGGACAAAATTCGATTATATCTACTCATCTGGTTCCTTCTGAAAGGCAAAAGAGGAGGACATGCTTTCTCGTTCGCAGCGTAAAAGCTTATTTATCTGTAGCGCATCATGGCTGGCACATAAATTCCTACGTTCTGACTGCAAAGCTTTTAGAAGTTGAAATAAACCCATCCACTTACTCAGAGAGTCTGATTTAGTGTCGCGAATCTGCTATATTTTTTCCCCTCGTCTGTGGTTAATAATATTGGTTCAGGCTATTCTTCTGTCTGGTGCAATTTTTCTTTCGCTGAAGTACCTTTGGACTGGGTTTACTTGATTGCCGAAACATGTAACATTGTTTGCTGTGGTTTTATCCAAACCTTAAGCATCTATTTGTAAACAAAGTCTGGGAGATCAAATGATGAATGTTTTTATAAGATGGAATTCAATGAATCGCACTTGATTTAAATAATTGAGTAACATTTGATTTGCTAATTGATGCAATATGTTCTACTTGGATTTAGTACATATGTTCTATTTATTTCAATTGTTTAGAAATAATTCAAACTAATCAAGTTTTTGTTTAATTAGTTTAAAACAAATTAACATAAATATTAATTTATATATTATCAAAATCAAATATTTATGTTCTTTTACCAATGCATTAATATTATATTGTCTTGATGTGAAATTTACGTCTATAAAAATACTTAAGTAACAAAAGAGATAATCATTATTGTTTTTATCAGTTTTGCAATAACCAATAAAATATTATAATTCTAATATTTAATTGTTATGATACCAGTATTTAATAATTATTCTTTGATATGATATAAATTTTCAATAAATATTCATTTTATCAATGAATATGATCGTCATACTTAGTTCTAAATCATTTCTTACGTTCATAAAAATACCTAAGTGTCAATACCTACTGCTTGTTTTTGCCAGTTTTGAATTCTTCAAAGAAATATTATCCTTTTAATAATCAAGTAAACAATTAACTTTGAAAAGTAAAATTAATTTATCAACTGACTTCGTTTTAAAACATTTATTTTTCGAAATTCTATTAAAAGAACCTATCGTATATTGCGACTTATAACGCGCCCTTTTAACTAAAAAAAAATAAGATAATTTAAGGGTGCGCGTTATTCCGAATATAAAAAGATAGCCTTAAAAAAATTAGCTTTCTACCAATATCTTCATATTGTTTCCATTATTGGATGTAAAACTCAGTCCTATTCGTCTTCCGTTATATCTTCAGGCACTTCATCGAATTTTATTTCATCTTCACCATCACTGTCACTCTGATGTATAAATAAATAATCATCATACGTTCCATCTAGATTGTTAGATATACTACATTTTTTGAACGACCTTTGAATTATGCCAGGTTTAATTTTACTACATGCTTTTATTATTTATCCACTCGCATATTATTTCTAGACTGGTATGATGCATTTAACCTCCTTTTGTTGATGTTTTTTTACCTTCTAATATCCACATATTCCACTGTCGTTTTAAATTTGCTTTAAATGGTATATTGATACACATCTAAAGGATGAACTAATGGCGTTAATCCACCTGGAATAACTGTCATGTCTGTGTTGCATTCTCAGCAATTTCTTCGTATTATCTGTTAGATGGGATCTGAACATGTTTTAAACTAAAAGACTTTCTGGAATAAGGTACCTGGAAGCTTTTGCCAAACATTTTTTATCCACAATTTTATACCACTTTCGTCCATCCATCCTTTTTCGTTCAAATGAAGGAAAACACCTTTCGGGAAATTAGATTTTGACATCGTTTTTCTTTTAAAAATAACCATGGGCTTTAATTTTGTATCGTCAGATAACAGGAGAGCCCTACGGTGAAGTGACATTTTTCGTGATCTATTGTTTTTATGTGAACAGTGTTTGTTCCTTTCAGATCAATTGTTTTATTTCCTATCATATCTACCATTACTAGCGTTTCATCCCTATTTCCAATATGTGACAGTAAATATTTTTTTTTCTTTCATAGGTTAATGACATACTTTTGGAAACTTATTAATTTGTTGTCCAAATCTTTATTAAACTTTTGTTTTTTCTTGCGGAATTAAATTATTCCGTGCCATAAATAGGCTGCACCAACTCAAAGTTGCTTTAAAATTTTAATTACTTGTATTTTTTTGCCCAGTTTAAGGGAAATAAACATACATTGTTTTTGTTACAACTAATCCATTCTGACGATTGTTTAGAGCCCAGTTGGCAACATTTTCTTCTAGGATAGGCTATTTCGTTACTCATTTACGTAAAGCAAATCTGTTTCTTGGGATATTAATGGTTGTCCTTTTATTTTTCTTCCTTCACGTTATGGAGCTTTCACTAACATCAAACATCCTTGCTTCAGTACGATTTCCATTTTCTTTTGCAAATTGAATCACTTTGATTTTGTAAGCAGCACTGTATTTGTTTCGTTTTGCAAGACCCATATTTATTACTGAAAGGGATACTATGGACTTTATATGCTACAGAGAGCATAAAAAGTCTCAGGTGAGTTCTGATTTGCTCCAAGATAATCGCCCTCCTTGTATATCACACGAAAGGGAGGAAGGAAGCGAAATCTGTAGAAATGCGTGGGAAAATCCTGTACCATGCTGCCGATTTTGTCTGCCTTTTTTTGCTCTGTATGGTTGTAGTTCGAGAAGTATACCATTGTTTAGAGCCTAAAAAATCCTTCGAATAAATGACTTAAAAAGATAAGAGCATTGCACATGTATATTTCAGGTTTCTTCTTAAAAAAAAAAAGGGTGAACGTTGTACATATGCGAATATGCATAAAAATTAAAAAATTCAGTTTAAAAATGCCCAGAATATGCTTTAAACTTATACGCCGGAATATTCGTTAAACTTCTGCTTATGAATGATAACTATCATGTAGGACGGCTCCGTTATCCTTGTGTATGCTTAAGAAAATTCACAAAAAAACCTGAGTGTTATATAAAGTGAAAGGAAACTTATATAAAACGTTGTTATTTACAATTTGTCATGATCAACTCAATAAATGCCTTTTTTTTATTGTTCTTAATTTTTGTTAAATTTTATGTCTGCATAATTTTGATTTAAAATTCCTTTAATTTATGACGATATATTTTTCTGTTAAGAAAGCTACATTTATAAGAAAATAATTTTACTCGAAATATAAGTTCATATATTGAAGACTTTTATATTTTGAGTTATTTTTACTAAATATGACTGCCTGAGAATAAATGGGGTTCAATATAGCAGGCAGATTTAATAATGCAAAATAAAAAATATATATCGTAAATATAATTAAAGTATACATTGTTTTGCACATTTTTGAATATAATGAGACAATTCTTAGGCTTTGAGTAAATTTTAAAGTATTAACTATTTAGCATGCTTTCATCGTATCTAAAAGGCAGAATAAATATTACATTAAAGTATTTTAGATAACATTTTATATCAAGGCTTCAATTATTATATTTAAAATATTTTCTGAGCAATTCTCACTTCTATGCTTGATTCGAGTCCTTTACATGTTAAATAAAGCAATGACTAATAGTAATTGTCTCGAATAATAAGTAATTAAAAATGTATCACTATGCCCATATTATGTTTTGAAAAACCTATTGTATTAAAAAAGAATGAAAGAATTTCTGAAACGCATTTCATGCATTGTACATTGCTGTACAATGCATACAAAAATTCATTGTTTTCGAAGTATTAATGAATAATATTGAAAAAAATTTAATTAAACCAAATTTAAGGAAAAAAATTAACTATATATGTATTAACTATATATGTATACACAATAACAGTTACAGTTTTTATTATTTAAAATGTCTATAATTATTTCTTTAAAAATTTAGAATTTTCACTTTGAATAGTATTTTTACACAAAGATTAATAAAGATAAAATATTAAAAATTAAAAAATAAATTATATATTGTTGACTGCATTAAAATATTCTAAACACTGAATTCATGATATCATTGATCGTTATAGATCTTTATTCAGTAAAATAATTTTCGCTTGATTTTACGGAAATTAATCGAAATGATTGTAAATAAAATCGAACTACCAGAAAATTTAAAATCTTGAACTGAAATATTACAAATTATGCTGAATGCTGGATCTATATGTATGAGGATATTGCGTTTGGAAGTAATCCACTTAGTTAAATATCATTAGTAAAGGATCATTTCACTAGATTTAATACTAATTGAATCTAGAGTCTGTTTCACTAACCTTAATCGGGGCAGAAGATTGCATATGAACTGATGATTATGGAAGGATTCCAATAATAGATGTTATGGAAGGATTTCAGGTTTGTAATGAAATTGAACCGAATCTAAAAGATTCCAACTGGACATTTAGCATTTGTAAATATATATCTGCATCATAAATAATTAGTTTTTAAATTTATTTCCACATTATTGTAAAAATAAGTTTCACTGAAATTTATTTTTTGATAATTTCTGTAGATTACTTTTTTATAAATTTAATAAGCCTTAACAGTAAAAATTAAGATAAATTACTCTACTTAATTATTAAGTAATTAAGTCATATTACTTTAATTAATTTTAAAGTTATTAATGTTATTATGCCTATTTTAATTTAATAAATTATATTCTGTACTTTTTCTCTGTTTTTAAAAATATATTTAAAATATACTGATTTCAATTTATCGTTTTCTAAAATAGTGTTGTTTAATAGTATTTTTAAAACCAGATTTGTGGAGATTTGGTTTGGTTTGTTTGTCGCTCTACGGTCATCTTATACATGCTTTAGGCTAAATAGACCGGGACCTACAGTTTAAAGTAGATTCCGAACCACTACAAACATCCATGGCACCGCCGGGACTCGAACCGCCATTCAGGCCCAGATTTGTGGAGAAAATTTAGGAATTTTATATTATACTATATAAAAAAAACTGAATAGTATGTTTATTCAGAATTTTAAATAACTTGACAAGATTTCGACTTTTTAAAATTATAATTTATGTAATAAATTATTGACTGATTTAATCATACAAGAATTCAATCATTCAATCATACAACTGATTCAATCATGCAAAAATTCAAACATTCAATCATACAACTGATTCAATCATGCAAAAATTCAATCATTCAATCATACAACTGATTCAAACATGCAAAAATTTAATCATACAAAAATTCAATCATACAACTGATTCAATCATACAAAAATTCAATCATTCAATCATGCAACTGATTCAATCATGCAAGAATTCATTCAATCGTACAATAGTTCACGAGAGTTAAACTCAGCATTGAGACAAGATTACACAACATTAATATTTAGAAGGGGAATATGAATATATTCAGACCATTAAAATAATGTTTATAAATTTTAAAATCCAAATTTTGAACAAATTAAAAAAAATACATATTTTTGTTCACGAAAATTATTTCAATTACCTATGACTAACTGAAAATACATTCCATTTTTTGAAAAATAAAATATTTATTTATTGAACCATCATTTTTTTATATTTTTGACTACAGTACATATGGATTTAAATGTAACATTAATTATTTATTGTTAACATTATTTGATCAAAGGACAAAATAAGCTTAATATTTAACATATGAAAACGACTCTACGACGAGATGAAAAAGTTTTATTTAAGGATTACAAAGAAAAGTAAATTTGTTTCAAATAATAAAAATTCTACAGTAATAATAATAATAATAAAATATGGTTCTGTTTATTTGTATGATTTAAAAATGAAACTTTCACAGTATATAAAATAAGATTTTGTTCTTTTTAAAAATGGAAACGTTTAATAATAAAAATTAGTCCTTTAATTTCAATCTTATTTTTATTTTTTATTAAAAGATTTTTAAATGGGAAAAAATATGGCAGACAAATTATTTTTTTTGAAACTCTTTTAATGAAATTTTTCGTTAGGATTCTCTTCTAGTTTTAAACTAAACCATACTTTATTTGTATGGTTTAAAAATAAAACTAAAATTTGATTAAAAGAAAAAGTTTGAAGTAGGAAGGAATTATAACCTTCGAATTATTGCTACTATTTATTCTCTTAAAAAAAATTCGTTCTTCAAATATATGAAGTAATTGCGTTTAAAAATTCCATTTTCTTATATTAAAGCCCCAAACAGAATTACATTGCCTTATATTACTTGATGTCCAACGGCCGTACCATGCTGAATATACCGGTTCTCGATAGATCACCGAAGTTAAGCATCATTGGGCGCGGTCAGTACTTGGGTGGGTGACCACCTGGGAACACTGCGTGCCGTTGGCAAATTTGGGACCTGAATGGCCGAGTGTCTAGCGCTCTGGCGCTCGGTGCCACAGGTTTCGGGTTCGAATCCCGGCGGTGCCATGGATGTTTGTAGTGGTTCGGAATCCACTTTAAGCCGTAGGTCCCGGTCTCCCATGACTGTAAGAGCGTCACGGAGCAAAAGTCAGGCTTCTACCTACGGGTGCTCCATCACAACAGAAGCTGCTTCCTTCCCCTTCAATCACGAGTCCATATGGGCTTGTGGGCTTGGCCAGCCAAGTGGGATAAGAAACAACAACAACAACATATTACTTGATTTCCTTCTAGATTAATATCTGAAACTTATATTCTAAATAAATCTATTTTACCGCTTAAAATTCCGTTTAAAGATATTTTAATCATTTAAAAAAATAGTTCGTATAAGTTGTTGTTCATTTGAAATGTTAAAAAATAAATGAATTATAAAATAAAGAATTTTGTAAGAAAAATTATAACTTTTTTATGTTTAAGAATATCAAATTAATTTTGGTCATGAAATATATTAACTTTCTGGTTGCATTACAATATGACAAATACAATATCTTTCTGTTGTTATATCTGAATGTTATTACTTCCATCTTATAATTGTTTTTTCATAATTTCTTTTGATGATAACTAAATATCTAGTGCTACATATCGGTTTTCTGATATAATGAATATGAACATAAGAATTGATTCATATTATGTGCTTATTGAAATAAGGAATACTTTTGTTGGTATTATCTCCATAACACTGATGGACAATCTTAAGATGTAGTGTACTTGATGATAGTTCTTATCAGTTTTGAAGCATTAATAGGGATTTGAATTAAATATAGGACAATTTTTCTACGTCATTTTATTCATTTCGATATTTCAATTGGTATATATCCAATTATTTTTTTCGTAATTTCTTTTGAAGATAAAGAAATATCCAATGCTGCATTTTCTCATACAATGAATACATGTATGAATATATGGCAATTGTATCGGTAACTCATATGAAAATACGATTGGATTCATATTATGTGCTTATCGAAATAAGAAATATTTCTTTTTAGCATTATCTTTTTATCATTTCAGTGTTCATAGAGTAATGTGTTCTGCACAATTTTAAATCTTGGTGAATTTTTTTTTATTCAATGAATTTGCGGTTTTATAATATTTATTTATTTATAATTACGGTACAATTATAAAAATATGTTTATTATAGAAGTTAACTCTTTCAAATTCGTAGTTCTAATTTATTAATGGAATTATTTTATTCCATGCATTTGTGTTATTATATTTATTATTAATGATTACATTAAAATCATAAAACTATGTTTCTTATACATGCTAACTCTTTCAAATTCATAGTATCATAGTCAAATTCATATAATAGTTCTAGATGATATAGTAACGAAATAGTTTTAGACAATATAGTAGCGAAATAGTTCCAGACGAAACAGTAACTACCAAATTAATTGGTAAAGAAATAGTAAAATATAAATATAAATTAGATTACATAATTTATAATAATTACAAAACGTAAGTTAATAACTTAATAGTATAGATCAATATAGCTATATATAGTTGTATATAGCTATATATAGATATCTATATTTCTACCTATGTCTACCAATTGTTTGATTTAGATTTTTTAGTTTTATTGGATGCCAATTTTTAATTACGATATAGTTAACTTTTTTATACCAGGTTTAAATTCCTACAGAAATGCAAATAGTTTTTATCTTTACAGTAAATATTCTATGCATAAAAATTAGAGTCAATTAACCAAATATTTTGTTCTTTTTATTTATGATTAAACTTCTTAATTTTGTGTCTGACTTAAACAAATAAAATTGTTTTCGTGCACAGACCTTCTTTATCTTTTAAATGCCACGGAAATTTTACTGCCTTATTCAGTACAGTGTCAATATACGAATAAAAAGTTTTCTTTTATCTTCAAATTAGTAAGACTGTAAGTCAATAAAAAAGCTAGTAGTTTTAGTCATACAATATGCATATATAAATACATTAATAACAAATATTTCCTTTCTTATTGTATCAAGCATTTAAATTTCGTAGGTCACCAGCGAAATTGTTGGCCTGTTCTTCTATTTTGGTTCGATGCCATTTGAAAGTAGACAAAAAAGAGAAAAAACTCACACGAGTGGGTTGTTATAAAAAGAATCAAATGTTTATTGTTTAACATTTTTAAAATTAAGATTGTAAAATGTTTTATCAGTTACAGTAATTATTGGTAATTTTCATGGAAATTAAAATTTCAAATTAAAAAATTCTTTTATATTCTTTATAATATTTTCGTTATGGTAAGATTTTTTTTATTTACATCTATGTAAAATACGCTCTGTGTCCCAATTTGAGAATATTAATTTAACATACATTTACATATTGGAAACTTTTCGTCAAGTTTAAATGGTTGATTTTATAATGAACCATTTAAATTTGACGAAAAGCACCCAATATGTAAATACAATTGACAAAAAAAAATTGGCCCATGATTTTTATTTGATTTTTGTACTGATTGTTTAATTCTAGATTATCGTAAAGAATTATACGTACTTGAAAGCATTTTTTCAAAATTTAAATTTGTATTTTTAAAAGAAAGATGAAATACCACTAGCATATACGAGTTTTGATTTTTGTCTCTTTTTATAACTTTTTAATTTTCGATTCAATATAATTGATGAATTAATTTATGAAAAAAATTTTTTGCTTTCGTCATTGGCGCATAGTTTACCTCAGGTTATTTGCTACTGATACAGCTGACATTTCAGAGGATTTGATATAGCCAAGGCAACATGGGGATAAAATCTACAAGTTGAAGTTTGACTCTTTCTATCAGAACTTTAGCAAAATGAAGTAAAACGACTCATGATATTTTTAACTTCTAAATTGACTTATCTTTTGACAGCATTTGCTAGGTCGTTTCATTTATCTACTAAATCCATTTGTCTTTTGTAACACACACATACACCTTTTATTCATTGGTGCAACAACACCATGGTGGGTCAAGGTCGTCTGCCTACTGGCAGATTTCGAGACAGGAGCTGTTTTCTTTTTTACGGGGTAGGGTCTCTACAGTAATATTAGATTGGGACTCAGTCCAAGTAGATACAGTCGAACCTGAAACCTGTGGGATGTAGTGCCAGAGTGCTAGTCACCACTATATATTCTGGACATGGCTTTTAAAATTCTATGCTTCAAATTTAGTTCACTTGATTGATCAGTTTTCATCAATTCAAATTTAGTTCAATTGATTAGTTTTCATCAATTCAAATTTAGTTCAATTGATTAGTTTTCATCAATTCAAATTTAGTTCAATTGATCAGTTTTCATCAATTCAAATTTAGTTCAATTTGATTAGTTTTCATCAATTCAAATTTAGTTCAATTGATTAGTTTTCATCAATTCAAATTTAGTTCAATTGATTAGTTTTCATCAATTCAAATTTAGTTCAATTGATTAGTTTTCATCAATTCAAATTTAGTTCAATTGATTAGTTTTCATCAATTCAAATTTAGTTCAATTGATTAGTTTTCATCAATTCAAATTTAGTTCAATTGATTAGTTTTCATCAATTCAAATTTAGTTCAATTGATTAGTTTTCATCAATTCAAATTTAGTTCAATTGATTAGTTTTCATCAATTCAAATTTAGTTCAATTGATTAATTTTCATCAATTCAAATTTAGTTCAAGGGTGCACAGACTTGTAAATGTCACCAATCCATAATAAAATCCGTGTAAATCAGTAATTTTTAAATATAAATGTTATCTTATTAAATGTTAAACTGCGGAGTATACACAGAGTGTAACATAATTTATGCTTAAAGTATTACTACATTTTTACTGAAAGGTTTACAGAAATGCACTTGTTAACTTTGTAACGTAGTTACTTGTTGACGTTGCAAAAAAAAAAAAAAAAAAAAAAAAAAAAAAAAAAGAACTGAAATCCCCATTCCTATTATATAGAAATGTAATTCATGAATTGAATTTTAATATTTTACATCAAAAAAAAGTGCTGCATTTGTAATAAAAGCACATGAGTGAAATAAGGTGCAAATTAAAACATATGTTATTTAGTCATTTCTCTGGAAGAACTCAACTTATGTTCACTGTTCAACTTATGTTTAACTTTCTGTTCCATTTGTTACTTTAATAAATAAGCGTCAATCACTCATCATGCAACCAGAAGAGCATTCCAATCCCAGCCGCCTTCATTATCGATTCGAGCACGAATCGTGACAAATCCATGCTCGGAGATGTGACAATCTCTCACAGGAATTCTGTAATGAAATTCCTTTCGACAAGAGATGACTCGGGGCGACTATTTAAATTGACCTGCTCAATTTTTGAAGCCTCCCTCCTTAGATCTCCCGACAATTATGAGATCTATGCTTTCTGAGACTCTCTAAATGTGGGAAGGATCTTATTAACTTAATAGAGAATTATTTCCATAACATTGTTACGGAGTTGAGTCTTAAAGACAACTGCTCTTGTTTAAATTTATAATGATAAATTTCAAATAATTTACATGCATTTGAAAGAAAACTGTTCGTTTCAAATGCATGTACAATATTTACCAACTGAGGCTATATTCATTTTCATATTTCTATTGTATTTTATGTTACCATTTCATGATTCGGAGCCTGCGATGCCCCAGGTTTCGGATTTGAGTACCGGCGGTGCCATGGATGTTTGTAGTGGTTTGGAATCTACTTTAAACCGTAGGTCCCGATCTAATATGGTTGTAGAGGGCCTCGGACTGACAAACCTACCCCGTAAAAAGAAAACACCTTCCATTCCGAAATCTGCAAGTAGGCAGACAGAGCTGGCCCTCCATGGAGCTGTTGCGCGAATGATTATGATAATGATGATTTCATGATTTTCATGATTCGCCTTGGTTAGACAGGTTAGAACATTAATGGTGAAATGGATGTAGTTCTTGAAATGGAATCCATACCAACAACATCCCGCTTCAAGTCCTTTAAAACCACACTTTTGCTGTTAACGTGCTATCTCTCTCTATTTCCCCTCATTCTGTCTGAGGGATGTAGAGCATAAATTTCTCTATAGTGCATTTTAAATAAGGCTGCATATGTTATGAATCTGACATCTCAATGAATAAGTTTGGCTTGTCACTTTACGGTCATGTTTTGCCCCTTTATGCTAATTAGGAAACAGACGGGACCAATAGTTTTACGTGGATTCCGAACCACTAACAGATATCCATGCCCCCCCTCCCAAAATTGAACCTGAAGCCTGGGGTATTAAAGAAATTGGGGTACTACAAATTGGCCATCAGGCCACCATATGAATGTACAATAATATTAGATCAGATGCAAATCATTGTTTAAAATAAATGTAATGATTAATTTATCTATAATGCTTATTATTAAGTTATTTTCAATACGATCATTCAATAAAAATCCACAAATATTCTCTTGACTATTAGATTTTATGTTTTAATTACATGAGTATGTCTTACTTTGTTTACAAACTGATTTCGAGTTATAAAAACAAAATATTTATTACCAATCATTTTGTATGCACTTTTCACGTAACTGTGTCAAAACATGGAATCTTTGTTCAGTTATATTTATAAAACGTTATTCACAATAAATTCTTTTATACAGCTATTAAACCAAACAATGTTTGCAGTAGTTAATGATGTAGACACGATAAAAAAATGACAGGAATGCCTTTCTAGGAATAATTGGCGTAATTTTGTGTTTGTTTATTAAAAACAACAATATAAACTCCGAGGACAGCCAATAATGATTCGCCTTATCTAGCGTGTTATTTTATTAAACGTTCCTTTTCGATGTGAAAATGATGAATAATATTTACAAATGATGTTACAAAAATATTATTACAAAGCATTATTATATTTCGATGACTATTTTTAAAAAATTGAAAAGATACATTATAAAATTTGTATTTGCTCTTCTATATCTTTCATTAGTAAAACTGGATGTATTGTTAATAAATTTTAATATTTTCTTTATCTAAGAACAATGTAACTTTTTGAGCTGATAAATTTTAAATTTAAAGAAATGTATTATATACATTTTTCCGTTAAGATATTCATAGTGTAAATGTAGATTTTCCACCCATTTTATCAGTTTTAAAAGAAAAGAGAAAAATAATTCCCTTTTCTTAGAGAAAACGATTTACCAAGTATATATATTTTTGTTCAGACTTCATATTATTCTTGAACATTTAATATGACATGAAAAATGTCTTCTAATTCTTATTTATTTTTCTTTTCGAAATTGGTTTCCTCCTACGCTTCAAGAAGAGAGAAGAAAAAAAAAACCCTTCTTTTCTAGTTTCTGAAACAATTTCCAGCGGAGAATATGTTTTTCTTTCCCTTCTATTGTTTTCTACACCTTCCAGCAGTTATGAAATGTCATTGCCGAGGGGGAAATAAGAAAGAAAATTTAATTTTTAATCAAAATATCACCAGTTTGCAGCGTTAAGGAGCTGTCTATTTTCTCAACGTTCATAAAGAATTGAAACAATGGTTTTGAAAGATAATCATGTGTTCTGTTTATGATTTGAAAATATTAGAATCGCTGTTTTACGTAAGAATAGAAAAGGGTTTCTTTATTCACTGTCAATTTAATTAAAAGTATTCTAAAAAAGCTTGAACAACAATAAAAAAATTGTTTAAAAATCTCGAACAACAATAAAAAAAATTCTTTAAAAAGCTCGAACATTTAATAAATAATTTTTTTTAAAAACGCTCAAATATCAATAAAAATATTCTTTAAAAAGCTCGAATAATAATAATATAAATATTATGACTATGATATCTGAGTGAAAATTAATATTAGATCAGATGCAAATCTTTACATAAAATAAATGTAATGACTGACTTATCTATAAGGCTTATTATTAAGTTATTATTTTCATCACGATCATTCAATAAAAATTTAGAATTCTTTTGACTGTTAGATTCTATATTTTAACTACATCAGTATGTCTTACTTTGTTTATAAACTGATTTCGAATTATGAACTCTGGTAATAAATATTTTGTTGTTCAACCATTTTGTAAATGTGATGGAACATGGAATTTTCATTCAGTTATATTTAAAAAACGTCATTCACAATTAATCTGTTTTTCCCTACAGCTATTAACCTAAACAATATTTGCAGTTGTTAATAATGTAGACATGATAAAAAATAATAATAAATGCCTTTCTAGGGATAATTGGCACAAATTTGTGTATTGGGCGTAAAGAAAACCGTACAAACATCGACGACATAGAATAATGATTCGCCGTCTACCGTCTAGTGGCTCTAACATGTTATGTCATTAATTCTGTTTTCGATGTGAAATATGATGAATAATATTTACAAATGTTGCTACAAAATTATTATTACAAAGCATTATTATATTTTATTGAGTATTATTAAAAAAAATTGAAAAGATACATTATAAATCTTGCATTTGCACTTCTATTTTTTTTTTTGCATAATTAAAACTGGACATATTGCTAAAAAGTTTTAATACATTTTATCTAAGAACAATATAACTTTTAAAGCTGATAAATTTTAAATTTAAAGAAAGATATAATATAAGCTTTTCATGGTGTAAGCCTTAAGATATTCATGGTGTAAATGCAGCTTTTCATCCCATTTTATCAGTTCAAAAGATAAGCGAGAAAAATAATTCCCTTTCCTTTACAGAAACGATTTACCCAGTATATATATTTTTGTTCAGACTTCATATTATTCTTGAACATTTAATAGGACATGAAAAATGTCTCTAATTCTTATTTATTTTTCTTTTCGAAATTGGTTTCCTCCTACGCCTCAAGAAGAAACAAAAAAAACACCTCTTTTCTAGTTTCTGAAACAATTTCCAGCAGAGAATATGTTTTTTTTCCTTTCTATTGTTTTCTGCACCTTCAAGCAGTTATGAAATGTCATTGCCGAGGGGGAAATAAGAAAGAAAATTTAATTTTTAATCAAAATATCACAAGTTCGCAACGTTAAGGAGCTGTCTATTTTCTCAGCATTCATAAAGAATTGAAACAATGGTTTTGAAAGATAATCATGTGTTCTGTTTATGATTTAAAAATATTAGAATTGCTCTTACGTAAAAATGAAAATGGTTTCCTTATTCGCTGTGGATTTAATTAAAAATATTCTATAAAAAGCTCGAACAATAATAAAAAAATATTTTATAAAGAGCTCGAACGATAGTAAAAAAAATTCTTTAAAAAGCTCGAACGATAATTAAAAAAATTCTTTAAAAAGCTGGAACAATAATAAAAATATTGTTTAAAAAGCTTGAACAATAATAAAAATATTCTTTAAAATGCTCGAACAATAATATTAATAATAAATTCTTTAATATGTTCGAACAATAATAATAATAATAATAAATGCTTTAAAAAGCTCGAACAATAGTAAAAAATATTCTTTAAAAAGATCGAACAATAATAGAAAAAAATTCTTTAAAAAGCTCGAACAATACAAAAAATTCAACCAGGAATAAATCGTTAATATAAAAATAAATTTAATTTTTTGATTGGTACAATGTTACAACTTGTTTTTTTAATGTCCATTTTGCTTTAAGGCAAAAATTTAAAAACATTTAATAGTTCTTTAAATTTTTACTAACACTTTTAATGTGTTTTTTCGAATAAGTTTAGAAGGAATTTTCCAGATACTAATTATCATGCCAATTACGAGTATCTAATTTGTTAAAATTTTTATAATGGGAAGGCAATTTGGTTTATCACTTTATTATCTTTTGAAAATTATTTGTTTTAAATTTAAATGTTTAATCAGATTTTTGTTGTCAAATTTAATGAGAATTATTTTGATTTTTTCTTTAATTCTTTTAGTACAGAAAAATATGAATGATAAGAATATCATGTTTGTTCAGGAATATCATGTTCGTTTAAATTCTCAAGACATGATGTAATGATTGTAATTCATAGCAAGATAGTGCTTTATCTTGTTGTACAAAAGTGATATCTGAAAAATAACCAAGGAACTGTGAACTGAATTAAATAAATATGTTTGCATTAAAACATACTACATAATTAAGCGTTAAACTTTATCAGTTTTGTTATCATGGTCATTATATTTATCAATATTTTTATGTTCTCTGGACATGAAATTAAATTGAATACAAATGTCCACATTTGAACAACTTATCACACTTTCAGTGCATGAAAATATATTTTGAAGATAACACGGGTAAATGTTTTTAATTCTGTAAAATATTAAATGTTGTGATTCAACCTTTCTACTTCATTTTTCTCTGATTCATTCAGATTCATTTTCTGATTCATTTATGCAAATTTCTGTTCTGCTTGGAATTAAATTACTCCCTTTTTAACTTATAGAACATTGTAATTCGTTAAATGTCCAGAGCATCTTTAAAACTGAAGGTGGATTTTCACCAGATATCACATTTTACGTCGTAGAAATCAGCTAATCTAAAGCTTAATCTTCTGCTGCCTCAGGCTTCCCGATTGGCTAGCGTTCCGCGATATGAGATTTTATTATCTGATGGAAACTGACCTTTACACTTAATAAAACTTGAAAGAAGTGAAACAATTAATGTATATTTAAGAGGAAATGTTTTATTTGTATGTAAAATTATTTGTCTTATCTTGTCTCACGTGCTTATGCTAATTTGCATGTGTACAGTAGGATGAAACGTAAATTGTTTTCCTATATTCATTTCCAGCTGGCAAGGGAAAGTTGTACAATGGTGTTTGAAATACATGTAAAAATTTAAGATTAATCAATAAATATTTTCTGATTCTACTTTAGGTTCTAAATATGAGAAATTGGCTACAAATTAAGTAAACTTTCATTTTCTAGAGACTTTTAAAAGTTCAGATTCTTTCTTCTCGCTAGCATGAAAAAGTCAAAGAAGGTATAAATGTAGAATTTTGGAGTAATCAATAAATCTTCAGTGGTTCTATATAGGAGTCGAAACCTGCAAAATGACCCGAAAATGGTATAAATTTTAACTTTTCAGTGTTTTTTTAAATTTCCGTTTTTTGTTCTTGCTAATGCAGAAAATTTGACAATCATATAAGTGCAAAGTTTTAGAGCAATCGATAAATATCTTCTAGTTTGATTTTTGTATCTTAAAATGAACAGTAGCTGACATTTAAAAAGTATTGTGATATAAGTGACTTGAATAGAAATAAGAATATAAACGATTATTTTTTATTAACGATATATATATAGATACAATATACGAAATACATTTGATATCAATTTCATTCTTATCCAAGCAGCTCTGGATAGCTACGAAAGTGAAATATGTTATAAGTTTACAATGTTTAATAAAAAATGCAAGTTAAAGCTTACAGTGTTTAATAATTTAGTTTTTAATGTTAATTTTGATCTTATAAAATACAATTTTAAAGCTTACAATGTTAAAATTTACACCGCTTCATTAAGTTTACATTTTCTGGAAAACTGGTAAAATAACACCCACAATCGTCTAAAAGAATTTACCAAAACACTTGTTTCTGAACTTACCAGAAAATGCTAATGTATCTCTCTTACGCAAACAAGATCTCTTCAACAAATTACAATGTTAATCTTTCAGGATCAAAATCTGAATACAAATTAGCTGGGAATAATAGGAACAGCAGAAACAGTAGTTTCTTAATTTTCAATTACAAAATTAAATTTCTATTTCTGATGCCTTTCTTGAAAAGGAAGACTCAGACACCCTTAAAGCAATATAAATTACTTTTTTTAAACCTCTATTGTGTATGTCATTATGTATATAGACTCTAAAATGATTCTCAATAACACCTTTTTATTGAAAGGCCTTTTAAATATTGAATGTAATTGTATAAAAGAAAATAATAATTTATCTCGAATATTATAAATTTATTCGCATGTTTTTAATATTTAAAGTTAACAAGGATTCAGTTTTTTTTGTTCGAATGCAAAATATTTGTTAAAATTATTCAAAAATTAAAAAAATACAAATAAGGTTAAAAAAGAAATCCATTATTTTTATATGAACTTACAGGAGTTTAAAATTTAAAATCCGATTTGGGTCAAATAACCGTTTTGTTGTATGATTTGTTGCCATTTTAAAATTTATAATGCTTCATAAAAGTTTCATGGTCTCTATGAAAACTCCAGTAGTCGAAAATATCACCTACATTTTTATCATAAAGAAATTTAACAAAAAACTTGTTTTTGAATTCACCAGAACTGTACGGATGCATTAAACAAAGCTCCCAAGATCTCATAAACAAATTGCAATGTTAATTCTCTTTCAGGTCAATCGCTATCTTCAAATCAGTTGTTGACAGTAGAATACAATTTAGCGTTTGGGAATAATAAATAACAGTCCCACCAAACAATAGAACCTTTGGCCGTTAGTCCTGGTTTCAATTACAAGCTCTTTGACCACGAAATATTAAATTTCTGTTTGATCCATTTCTCATCACCAGTCACCATCCGTTTGAAATGGGTCTATCTCATTCCGTTTGGCCAAGGCTTCGCAGAAAATTCAATCATGGCACCCAAAATTGAGCTTTTTTTGAATCCAGCTTTGTGTAAAATGGTTTAAAAACTGTTTTTATGGTCGATGCTCCTGGGCGATGTTACGACTGCTAACAAATCGATCATTTCTCCGATTTTATCGACATTTTCGACGACACCTACCTGTTTTTTTCAAAAATTCCTGAACGGAAACGAAACCAAAATTGCACATAATTGGCTGTTACAGTATCGGAACCATAACACCATTCACAATTTTAGCCGCCTGGCTTAATTTTCGCCTTTGTCAAAGAAAACTGTAAAATGTATTTTTTTCTCTTTGTTACTTCATTTTTAAGACTTGAATAATGGATTTTGTAATATTCAAAGAGATAACCTTTCTAAACGAGCATAAATCTGAAATTGTTTTTGATACTTTATTCGATTACAAAATATTTGTTAAAATTGCTCAAAAATTAAAATTTTTAGGAATACAAATATTTGTTCAGTTTTGGTAAAACATGAATCCTTTTGTTGATAATAAGCGTTCATTTAAGTGAATGAATGAAGAAAAAATTTTCATGCCCAAAAAATTGCATGACATTTTCAAAAACTTCAGCTCCTGCAATATTTGTGGTATAAATGTTTACATTAACTTTATTTTTACCGAAATGAAATGATTGTGAAACTCTGAATAGTTAAAAGTATAAATATGATTATGAGAATACTTTATAAATTGTAAAATTAAATAGATGAAAAAAACCGTAAATTAAACCATTTCATTAAATGCCAAATTATCTTAGTGGTAAGCAAGTTACTAATTGTAAGGTGTCAAATTTAATGTCCATTAATCAAATGTCGATTTTTATAACTACAGCAATTCTCATCTTTAATATACATTTAATAAAAAAAAATCCGTGTATGTTAATAAGTGCCAGCAATCTAATTTAGAACAAGTCGATATTTATTGATGCTTTAAACTTTTGCACTTATGCATGTTTGTTTACTCTGCACTAGCGAGAAGGGGGGAAAAACAACTAAAATTTAAGAAACCACTGCACTTTTATATAATTTAAAGCTAATTTCGCATATTTAAAATCCAAAGTGGAATCAGAAGTTATTTATTAATTAATCTCAAATTTTCTACGTATGTTTCTGAAACCAATGCACAACTCTTCCATACTAGTGGGATTAGAATAAAAAAAAAAATGTCCCCCCTTATGTAATTACAATTTATTACTATTAATTAATTAAAGTTTAGCTTGTCGCTCTACGATCATTTTGTGAACACTTTGGGTTAATTAGACAGGAATCTACAGTTTAACGTGGATTTCGAGTCACTAACAAACATCAATGGTGCCGCCGGGATTCGACTATAAAGCCTGTGGTACCAGAGGCCAGAGTGCTAGCCAATTGGCCATCAGGCCGCCAAATGATTAACAGAAGGGATTTGAGCACGTATATATATTCATGTAGATATGTTGGTGTTTAATTATTAGATACTGCATTTTGGATTGGATACTGTTCCTGAATATTGAGGTTTATGTTAAATGTTTCAGATTTTTAGCTTATTTGAAAATTAAAGCTTTATTCAAATGTCTATAAGAATGATTAAAATTTAGTATGTAAATAAACTTCAATGCTATTTGCCTATTTAGAACGCAGGATAACAACAGAAGCACCATAATTTTTGTACCGTACTACTGTGCTCAAAAATTAAGACCAATTACTTTTTTTTCAAAAACTCCTTATTTATTCTTTCAAATTTATTTCATCGCCTACAAAGTAATCCCCTCCGGACACAATACTTTATGCCAACTTTTTTGCCAATCGTCAATGCATGCTAAAAAGTCATCGGAAGGGAGGGTCTTCAAAGCGCGCGGCGATTCACGTTGGATCTCTTCAATCGACTCAAAACGGTGACCCCGTAGTAGTCTTTTGAGTTTAGGGAATACCCAGAAGTTGCACGCTGTGAATACGGTGGTTGTGGAACGATATGAAGTTTATTTTTGGCGAAAAAATCACGAAGAATCAATGGAGTGTGAGTAGTCGCATTCATTGTTGTCGGTACCAATCGAGATTTGTCGCGTTTGAGGCCCAAAATGGAATTGACCGATCCTTTTGAAACTCCAACATCATCAGCACGGTCTCTAATTGTAAATTGGCGGTTTGCAAGAACCAAATCTTTAACTTTTCGGACGTGAGCTTCGTCGGTTGTGGTGGATGACCGACCAGAGGGTTCTCCGTGTTCAACGCGTTCTGTGCCTTTTTTGAACTGTTTATACCACTTCTAAACATTTCTTTCCGATATAGGAATGCTCACCGAATGCCTTCTGCAAAATTCTATATGTTTCCGCAAACAAAATTTAGTGCAAGTTCTTTACTCAATCAATTCAGACATTTCAAAAATTGCCGAAATCAGTTTTAGCGTCTCACAAAGTGAAGCGTTATTCAAACACTGATGAATATGTTGACGTCAAATTTCACACAGATGTCACGGACAATGTCAGCAACCTAAATAAGAAAAACAAAAATTTCCGGGGTTTATGGAATTCGAAATTTAATATTGGTCTTACGTTTTAGACACAGCAATATTTCTTTTATATCTTATTGAGTGGTAATGTCGTTAAGTTAAATACTATCTCGCTTTGTAAAAACCGTTTCAAATTTATTCATTCATAAAAAAAAACCCTAATTACATAGCAAATTAACTAATAATAAAGTTTCGCAATTTAATTTTTTTTATTGAATGTAGAATATGTTAAACTTGTTAAGTGCATCGAAATATCTAGTTACAGAAATATTATTTTGAGCTTCTTTTGGGGATTAAAGCTAAAGTAATCTATTCTTAATTTTAACCATTATGAAAGAATATGCGAGCTCTGCTGTTGACAGGTACAATAATAAGATATATTTCTGCATAAAAAATCTTTGTTACGTAATTCTTTAAAAAAAAAGAGTCAAACATCAGTTGCTGAATTTATAAAAAGACATGTTTATTGTGTCTTTTCTTTATACACGATGTATCTGGAAAAATAAATATTGCTTTTTTCGTCCAAAACATGTTTAAACGTAAAGTTGCCACTTTTTGAAATTGTTAAACTTGAACAACTCAACTCATTTTTTTTTCGCACAGCAGTCACTCTATAAACTGAATAAATTTTATGTTTGTCTTATACTATTTTCTCAGAAGGGTTTGTTTATACAAATTTCATAGCCTTAGAGGAACTTTTTCTGTACCTGATTAACGTCACATTATATTTATGGCAAATAATAGTTGATAAGTACATTAAGGAAATGATTGCTGCATTTTAGCAATCATAATAATTATAATGGCGGGATAATGTATTTCAAAATCTTTTGTGAGTAAAAGATTAATTGTATATGCATATTGATAAAAGCATCGTGTATTTTAATAAAAAAACAATAAAATTTCATAAAAATGTTTAATAAGATATAGTAATAGAAACGGTAAAATGAAAGAAATCAGGACTTCCTTAATAGAGGGTCTGGCGCTCTATACCCCAGCACCTATATATATATCTTTGGTTCTATACCACAGCTTTCGGGTTCGAATCCTGGCGGTGCCATGGATGTTTGTAGTAGTTCGGAATCCACTTTAAACAGTAGGTCCCGGTCTAATATCCTCGTAGAGCGTTGTGTAGGCAGTATTACTCGCGTCTGTAGTCTATCTTCAAGCTACACGTGCCCCCTGGTTAATGCTAAATAATAATGGCGGAGCAGTATTTGCCAGCTGCATTAGAAAAAAAAGGACTTTTTTATTACAAAAAATAAAATAATGATAAAAAAATTCATCTGCTGGACCGATATATAAATCACCCATAAAATTTAGAAATCAGTGTAAGAACAAAACGCATAAAAGTGGATTTTAAACAATTAAAAACAGAAAACGCATACATAAATCATATTCAGGCAATAAATTATGTGCATGAGTTATCGTTTACAACTGAAAAAAAGGAAACAGATTAAATAAAAAATTGAAGAAAAAAATGTAGAATTCTAAAGTATTTTATAAAAAAAGCACATGAAAATTTAAATAAACGAATAAGAATAGTTCGTGATAGAAAATTAAAAAAATAAATCTGACTAATAAGGAACATTGAAAGTGATCAAACACACAAAAAAAACTCAGACTTCCCCAAATCTGAGTTTTTAATTTTATCGGTAATATATAATAATAAAAACAATAACTAATAATAATTTTAATAAAAATAATATCATCATCATCATTGACGGCGCAACAGCCCCTTTGTGGGCCAAGACTTCGAGATGAGATCTTTTTACACGGCAGGGTTGTCAGTACGGTTTAAAGTGGATTCCGAACCACTACAAACATCCATGGCACCTCCAGGACTAGAACCCGAAACCTGACGCATCGAGTGCCAGAGCTCTAGTCACTCGGCCATCAAGCCCCAATAATAATAACTGATGATTATTACCCCTTAACAATAATAATAACTGATGATTATTCTTGAGTTTGGACTATTTACCTATCAATTAAATTAAATTAAATTAAATATTAAGACGAAATTGAAGTTTACATTTATGTCTTACGTAACAAAAAACAACGTAACTAATTCTTCAGTTTTTTACGACTACTCTTTGGTCATTTAATTTCATAACTTTTTTTTTATGCTTGATGGAAATATTGTAAAATAATTATTGAACATACAAGAATTTGAGTTTCGTTCAATTCAACTCATAAACGTGTAAATCAGAAGCAATATCATTTTTATTGATATTAATTTGAGATTTCAGCATTTTAAGTGAATTGCATTAAATTAATTGCCAGGAATGCATGCTGACAAAGCATGCACTTGTATACCGCAAACGTCATTTCGTAATCCAAGGAATATGATATAACGGAGAATTACAGAGTAATCAAAAATATTCAAGTGTTTACCTATTATATTAGAAATTATGAAGATCGCAAAAATTGATGGTATACATTAATCAATCGTACAAATAAAGCCGCACTTAAGAGAGGAGTTAATGTTTAATTTATTGATCTATTTGACTATGCAAATATTTTCAAACAAGGACAATGTCACAAGGACTCACAGCTAAAAGAAAGTACAAAAAGGAAATTTAAATGAGGAAAATAACATGAAAAATAAATGTTTGACTACAAGAAGTTTGAATTATGTTATAAGTTTTAGAATATTCTTGATAATTTAAAAATATCACAAATTACTTAATGTATTAAAATAAATTTTATTTATTAATATACTCCAATGATAGAAATGTAAAGTAGATATTAATTTTTATCTTAGGTGTGAAAAATGCATTCTTTTTCTACAACGATATGTGCAGGTTCAGCAACCAGGTTGTCACTGGATGTGGTTGGGTTGAGATACTTGAGGCACAAGTTGGAGAACTCGCAGCTTTATTGACACACGCGCAATCACCACACTACAATTAGAGAACAGATAACATTTTACAATAATTTAATTATTAAAGACATATAATTATAGATTTGTAGAAGGTTTCCACTTCTAAGCTGTAAACCTGATACTCGGCTACACGCAGGGTGAGCGAAATATACTTCCTCTCCGGGTGAGACAAGGTGTGCTCAAGATGACCGTAGAGCGACAAACCAATCTCCGGATGAGAGTCTATGGGCCAACTAAGCTAAAGCTAAACATTTCTCAGCTGGTGAGCAGGTTGCATGGTACTTCCTCTTGGGTGAGAATCTCGAGGCTGACTGACCACTACTCCTGAACGAAACGGAGGGGGGGCACTCTTGCCAGTGTGTTGGAGGAAGTACGGTTACATAACAAAATAATAAGATAACCGTTTATATCGATTTTAAAATTACTTTTTTAAATCCTTTTAAAAAAGCCTGATTAATAACAAAGTATAATGTGCATATTTTTAATTACTTTTTGATTCAAGTTCTGACTCTTATTTCCAGCTAAATAAGTGAAATAACTTTTTTACGATGTAGTATCTCGGTATTTGTTAAAATTTTGATAAAAATGTGGTTAGAATTTGTAGCTGTATACATTAGTTTTTTTTATGGGTACGTGGAAATGTAAAATCATAAGATATCGAATTTTTATAACCATAGCTTGAAATTTTTTTTTTCATTTTATATAAACGTTGTTAAGCCAACTTAAAATAAATTTCTTGGACATATATTCTTGTCTGTATATTAGAAGTTTCAATGACTTATCCCAAAAAAGAATAAATCATCAAACAAAGATCTTCGGTATCGATATTCGTTTGCGCAAGTCTTTGGCCCTTCATATCGAAGCAGAGATGCAAATAAACTCTGTTAGCTCCGACTCTCTGTTAGCCAGGAACCTTGGCAACACACTCTTTCATCTCAGATCTTGGAACAATCTATTTCAAGAGACGCCGTCAATGAAATTACGCGCATTCAATTACCTTCTGAAATATGCTCGGCATAAAAAGAAGGCCCGCGACTTGGTTTCCCATCTCTAACGTGGTTAGCTCTTTTGGGGGTTGAAGTCCCTTTTATATTCCAGTTAATACGATTACCGGCTCACACAGAGAAAGCGTATCATAAAAGCCTGTGAATCGACTGTCCATAAAAGCGAGAAGAAATATTTCCTCAAGGCAAAACTAATTAATACTTGTTACTGCGAGGAAGATGACTGGGATGCAAACAAGGAATTGGATCAGGCGCTTGACCGATAGAATTTCAATGCGGTGTTGCCAAAGAGAGAAGGAATTATTCTGTTGCAAAGAATCTTTGGATGAGAAATTTTTTAAAAAATGTGTGATTATTGTGGTAATTGAGATCGATTCATTTGGAAAATAAGATGTAATAAATTTGGCACAAATATAGATAAACATCATTGCATAGAATCATAATCATAAATATTAATTCATGATTGTGAAAAAAAGATTTGTTATATTATTTGAGAAATATTTCATGAATGTTTCCACTAACTATTTTGCGGCCTGTTGGCCAATTGGCTAGCGCTCTGGGCTTGGGTACTACAGGCTTCAGGTTTGAATCCTGGCGGGGGCATGCATATGTGTGGTTCGGAATTCACGTTAAACTGTAGGTCCCAGTATAATTAACCTAAAGTGACAAACCAAATCTAACTATTTTATTTTTAATTTTCAGCGTTATTTACTTTAGAGATAGTAATAAAGATAATGATTTTGAAATTTTAAAATTATGACGTAGGAAAAAAAAAATCTTGTAAGAAATAAATCTGTTTCAAAACGCGCGAGGATTTATTTGAATACACGAAAAAATATTATTAACCAATTTTTCTTCATTGTCGCAATTGCCGCATGGTGCAGATTTCGAATCATAAGTTGCTTTCTTTTTACAGAGTAGGATTGTCAGCATTACGCCCGATGCTCTATAGTCATATTACACCGGGACCTACGGTTTAAAGTGGATTCCGAACCACTACAAGCACCCCTGGTACCGTCGGAGCTCTAACCCGAAACCTGTGTCACCGAGATCCAGTCGCTTGGCCATCAGGCTCCAAATGTTTTTAAGCCAATAACAATTTAATTTCTGAACTTATATATTCCTCAGCATATTAAGAGTTTCAATGACTTATCATAAAAAGGAATAAATCATCAAAGAAAGATCTTTTGCATCGAAATTCGATTGCTCAAGTCTTATGCCCTTCCTATCAAAGGGGAGATGCAAATAAACTCTGTCTCTCTGGGACCCAGGAACCCTGGCAACACAATCTTTCATCTCAGAACAATCTATTTCGAGAGTCGGCGTCAATGAAATTACGCGCATTCAATTAAGCGCGGGGGAAACCTTCTGAAATATGCTCCATATAAAAAGAAGGCCCGCGACTTGTTTTCTAATGTGGTTAGCTCTGCTGGGGGGTTGAAGTCCCTTTTATATTCAAGTTAATGCGATTACTGGCACACAGAGAAAAGTGTATGATAAAAGCCCGACAATCGGCTGTCCATAAAAGCGAGAAGAAATATTTCCTAACAGGGTGGCTTCAAGGCAAAATCAATTAACACTTGTTGCTGTGCAGAAAATGATTGGGATGCAAACAAGGAATTGGATCAGGCGCGAAACCAGTAGAATTCTAATGCGGTGTAGCCAAATAAGAGAAGGAATTATTCTGTTGGAAAGAACCGTTGGATGATTAATTTAAAAAAAAAAAAAGAGATAATTATTGTAATTGAGGTAGATTCATTTGGAAAATAAAAGAAGTAATAAGTTTGGCATAAATATAGATCAAGAAGGTTGTATAGAATACTTTCTCCAGAGGAATTATTAGAAAGAATAATAATAATTCCTGATTGATAAAAAAGATTTGTTGAATTATTTGAGGAATATTTCATGTACGCTTCCTCTAACTGTTTTATTTTTTTGAAAAATAATTTAACTTCTAGCGTTATTTACTTTATAGATAGTGATAAATATAATGGTTTTGAAATTTTGATGTTGGTGGGCTTAATCCTCAGTGTCCAGCAGTGTCGGGAGGGATATCCCACGAGTAGTCTACTTAGAAATGAAGGGAAAGGGGGCAGCTTCTGTTGTCATGGAGCACTCATAGATGGAAGTTTGACTCGTCTCCGAGTCTCTGAAGAAGGCAATGTCTCCCGGGAGGACTTTTAAGGGGAACTACCAGTATCGTTTGGGCTGGGGGTGGATTGTCGCTCTACGGTCATTATTTTTGCATACATTGTGCCAGGTAACGATAATGGTAATGATACCCAACCAGTTAACCAATTAAACCAGGATCCTTAGTTTAATGCGGATTCCTAATCAGTGACAAATATCCAAGCCACGACCAGGATTCGAATAGGAAGCTTGTGGTACCAAAGGTCAGAGCACTAATAAATTTGCCATTAGACCGCGAAATTCACTGAAGTTTACTATTGCAAACTAATGTTTCTGTCCATACGTAGCAATTTTTCGAATTTTTTTTAAAGTTGTAAATTAAAGATAATTATTGAACCGAATCTATACAACATTCTTTGCACAATTAGTATATAGCATTCTAAAATAAGGGCCAAACCGCTAGCCAATTGGCCATCAGGTCGTAGTATCCTATGCGAGAAAACTCGGAAAAACTCCTTCCAGGTAGTCCTACTAACGAGGCAAGATGCTGAACATCACAAGCGTCCTCGAATCCCCTCGTATTTTGAAACAGTGTCTACAACAAAGCCGGCAGCGGATTGAACCTCACCTTTTAAAATTTTCAAATTATAAGATGAAAAAAAAAAACTTTATAAGAAATTAATCAATTTCAAAACTCGCGATGAGGTCTGATTTATATGAGTACCCGACAAAATTGTACTGATCGCTACTCTAACTAAATTAATTATTCTTTGATATTTAATAACGGTTTCTTATAATTACGTTTCAACAGTAAATATTACTTCGTATTGTTTGAAATCTAAACATCCATCCCCGTTAGAAAAGCTGTCTGATGACCAATTGGCTAGCACTCTGGCCTTTCGTACCGCAGGCTTCAAGTCCGATTCTTGGGGGTGGCATGTTTTTTAATGGTTCGAAATCCACATAAAACTGTAGATCCCTGCCTAGATAGCCTAAAGTGTGCAAAAAATGTCCTAGCAAACCAAACCTCGAAGAACCAAAACTAGAAACCAAACCTCGAAGAACCAAAACTAGAAACCAAACCTAGAGAAGCAAACCAAATCAAATCAAACCAAACCTCGTTAGCTTATAAATTACAGTTTAATTTTTCCCAAATTTTGTTTCTTTTATTGATGAACAAGTCAATCTAAATTTTTTGATATAAATTATTGATTACTTTAAATTATATTTTCTAATTTTTTCAATGAAATGAAATTTTTATTTACCGTAAATATTTAAAATGCTTATATTTTCATTATAAAATGTAACATATTTATTTATCTCATTAAAAGTTTGAAAAATAATTTGAATTAAATATTCAAGAAATAAAAATTATCGTGTGAAGGAATTTAAAATCTATTTATAAAATTAAATGATAGTAGGGATTTAAATTTGAATGGTATTTTTAGTGATTAAAATGAAATCTGATTCAAATATATCTAAAGAACAATTATTTGTCTTTTGCATCTAAGTTAGATAACATATTCCTTTGATTTAAACTGAAGTAATTAAAAGTGAAACGTGCAAAATCGTCAAAAAGACATCTAGTTAATTTTAATAATTAATCAGTAAACATTGAAATGAGAATAAACTAACAAATGTTCTTTTTTTAACTTTAATGATTATCATCAGAAAAAAAAATGGAACGACTCAATTCGTTATTCTTGTGAAAAGTAAATAAAAATTTCCTATTCTGATGACTCTAAATATAAAATGCAAATAAAAATGGAAAGAAATTAGGAATAATAAGTTGTAGGAGTAATCATTAAAGATAAAAGAATTTGAAGAGAGGTATGTATGAATTATGAATTAATGCATTGTAATGGCGTTGTAAGAATTCTTGTTTAAATTGTCAAAGCAAACATTTCTGGGATAATAAGATTGGAAAAAAAACTTTATTTTCAACGTTAATTTATTTATTTTTCCTTCTCTTACATATTTAATGGTTTTTCTTGGAGTATAAAATATAACATAAGCTTATTTGTTTATAAGTAAAAAATTTCAAGGAATAAGTTTTTACATTTAGTAATTTATAATTTTTCTTAACACAAATTTTTATGATTTTTCTAATTGAATTATTTTCATGTTAATAATATTTTTGTTATTATTTTGTTGGGTTTTTTTTCCTAATTAATAAAATAATTTAAAAAATTAAAATTAAATTTAAAAATTATTTATTTTTTGTAGTTAAAAAGTTTCAATCAATAATAAAGGTTTATTTTATTATGATTTTAAATTGTCATAAAATGAAAATCTGGTTCTATTTCTATACGTACATTCAATGCAAGAAAAAAAATTTTACTACAGAAACAATTTAGTCAAAAGCGAAAATATATATGTTAATGAAAAGTTTCCACTCTTTTTTTAATTATAAATATAAAGTTTTAGTTTATTAACTCAAGAAGCACCATTACTTTCTTAAAATGATCATTAATATTTTTTTTAAAACGATGTTTGTGATTGTTGAACGCATATACATACATACATACATAACGTGCGTTACTTTTACTTCGGTATGTACGTAATCATTAGCTTTTATCAACTTAACTTGGATTAATTTGCGTACGTACGTACATACATACATACATACATACATACATACATACACACACACACACATGCATAACGTTATGTATGTATGTATGTTATGTATGTATGTATGTACTTACATAAGTTAAGTTGATAAAAGTTAATGAGTACATATATACATGCATACATAACGTATGTTATGTATGTATATACATAACATACATGTATGTATGTATGCATGTATATATGTTATGTATTAACTTTTATCATATAACTTTTATGAACTTAATTTGGATTAACTTACGTACGTATGTATGTATGTACATACATGTGGATGTATGTATGTACTTGCATGCATACGAATTGATATCAAAATATAAGAATAACAAAAGAGTTTGTTTTTATTTTAGCACAAAATTTAATTAATATTTATCTATATCGGACATGATAAAATTAATAAAATAATTCAATATATTAAAACTATTTTGATTTTTCATTATATCCAATGATGAATTAATTTATTTTTACTGTTTTCATTACACACAGTTAATACAGTTAATATAATTTGAATTGCTTGATTTTTTTTTTGTAAAACATAACATGGATTACAACAACAACAACAACAAAAAGAACTACCATAAAGTCTCATTTCTTAGAAACGAAATATATGGCAAAGCAATTTTCTTTAAATGAAGAAAAATTATTTATAACAAATGTTGATAAAAAATTTTTAAAAATTAATATTTGCAATGAGGAACAAAATCCTTTTTTTTAACTAAATTTTCGACATTTAATTAAAAAATGTAAAATAATTAACATTATAATTAAAAACCAATGAGCTGCTCGAGTAACATATTAAAAATTAATTTTTAGTTAAAATAGGGGTCAATTATTTTAAAAAAAGTAAGAATAGCTTTGATTATGTGTACATTTTTAAAATTGCATTTGTCGGAAAAGTAAATGGAAAATTACAAATAAGCGAATTTATCAACCATCTTTGTCATTAACAGCTTTTTAACAATCCAAAGTTGTTATTAACAGCTTTTTAACAATCCGACTTTGTTACTGAAAAAAAAAGATGTCGATTTTTTTTGCAGTCAGTAATTATCCTTTTAAGAAAATTTCTGTTATTTACATACTTGATAAATACATTTCCTCGGTTCTCTTTGAATCAAAATTAATTAGCACTTTTCCAATCTTTCTTTATAATGAGAGGTTTGTCATAACAATCTAAATATTTGATGTGGTGCACTCAAAAATGCAAAAAAAAAAAAAAAAAAAAAAAAAAAAAAAAAAATGGAATCTAAATAACCACGAAAGGAATTGTTAATGATAAAAATATGGAAGGAAAAAATTAATGTTTTGGTTTCAATTCTTTTGCACTTACGTTTAAATTACCAAAAAAAAAAAAAAAAAAAAAAAATAAAAATAAAAAAAAAAAAAATATCTCCTGAAATACATGAACCCGAACGATATTTACTTAAGATGAACAGAATATCGTACGCCCATGATATCGATTTCATTAATTAGCAGAATAATAATTTAGCTGAGCTAAAGTTTATTTTGTCTTTCCCAAGTGTCCTAGAATATTTATGCTTTCTTTTAACTGTAACCGCTTTCTCTCTCAGACGTCTCAAGTAGTGTAATATATTGAATAAGCATGTCTTTCTACCGTTGATATACGTACATTTCGTAAATAAATTATGAAAATAATTCCTAAACAACCATTATATTTATATCACATAGGCATCACGAATTCGAATAACATTGTAATTTTATTTTATATAAGAATTTTTATTTTAATAAGATTTATCATTTTCATGTAATTTTTCATAAGAAGTATTTTTATATATTAAGAATTGGTTATAATATTAATAACAATAATTCTTAGTTATAGTATTGTTGTTTCTTATCCCACTTGGTCGACAGAAACATCTAGACCAAGTCCAAGAACCTTGTGGTCTTGGGGAAAGGATAGGGGCAGCTTCTGTTGTGACGGAACTCAAGTAGGTAGGAGTCTAACTTGGCTCCTTGTCACTGAAAAAGGAGGGCAGTGCCTTCCGGGAGGACTTTTAGGGGGAACTACCACTCAATTACATGCATTTGCGTATCGTATGGGAGAAAAACCGGAAAACTCCCCCCATGTAATCCGACTTACGAGGCAAGGTGCTGAACATCACAAGTGTCAACTAGTCGCCTCGTCTTTGAAACACTGTCTGCAACAAAGCCGCCAGCTGATTGACCCTCAGCCCTAATGCACACCAGCAGCACACGATGCCACTGAGCCACGAATCGGGACATTCTTAGCCATTATTAGCATTATAATCGCCAAAAATAAACATTGATTCTTAAATATTAAAATACCACTTTTATTTTTAAGGCTTAACTCCATGGGCATACAAAACACAATTTCTATATTTGAGACTTCCTTATACACTGAAGTGACAAAAGTCATGGGATACCTCTTAATATCGTGTCGGCCCTCCTTTCGCCCGGCTAAGTGCAGCAACTCGACGTGGCATGGACTCAACAAGTCGTTGGAAGTCTTCTGCAGGAATATTGAGCCATGCTGTCTCGATAGACGTTCATAATTGTGAAAGCGTTGATGGTGCAGGATTTTGGGCACGAACAGACCTCTCGATGATGTCCCATAAATGCTCGATGGGATTCATGTCGGGCGATCTAGGTGGCCAGATCATTCGTTGGAATTGTCCAGAATGTTCTTCAAACCAATCGCGAACAGTTGTGGCCCGGTGACATGGCGCACTGTCATCCATAAAAATCCCATCGTTGTTTGGGTACATGAAGTCCATGAATGGCTGCATGTGATCTCCAAGTAGCTGAACATAAGCATTTCCAGTCAATGTTCGGTCCAGTCGCACCAGAGGACCAAGTCCATGCCATGAAAAAACAGCCCACACCATTACGGAGCCACCACCAGCTTGAACAGTGCCTTACTGACAGTTTGGGTCCATGGCTTCGTGGGGTCTGCGCCACACTCGAACCCTACCATCAGCTCTTACCAACTGAAATCGTGACTCATCGGACCAGGCCACGGTTTTCCATTCATCTAGGGACCAACCGATATGCTCACGTGCCCACGAGAGTCGCTGCAAGCGATGTCGTTCTGTCAGTAAAGGCACTCGAGTCGGCTTTCTGCTGGAATAGCCCAAGAAAGCCAAATTTCTCCGCACAGTTCTAACAGACAAGTCCCTTGTACGTCCCACATTGATTTCTGCGGTTATTTGACGCAGTGTTGCTTGTCTGTTAGAATTTACGACTCTTTGCAGACGTCGCCGGTCTCGGTCGTTAAGTGCAGGCGGTCGACCACTGCGCTGTCCATGGTGGGATGTTATGCCTGAAATTTCATACTCTCGGCACACTCTTGACAGAGTGGATATGGGAATGTTGAATTCCCTAACGATTTCCGAAATGGCATGACCCATGCGTCTAGCTCCAACTAACATTCCGCTTTCAAAGTCTGTTAATTCCCGTCGTGCGGTCATCATCACGTCAAAACCTCTTCACATGAATAACTTGAACAGAAATGGAAGCTCTGCGAAAGCACTGCGCATTTATACCTGTTCTACGCGATGCTACTGCTATCTGAAAATTTGCATATTGCTATCCCATGACTTTTGTCACTTCAGTGTATAATATTTTTCTTTAGTGAACACGTTTATAAGCTAATAGAACACGTAAAGAATTTCATTTAGCCATGTGCGGGCTCATATTATACTGGAAAAATAAGGGGTGATCGCATAGTGTCCTTCATTAGTCAGCCTACTAATTATAACGTATTGATAAAAGGGGAAAAAGGTTAAGATAAGGTAATCCGTGAGTAATATGATAAGCGTATATAATATAATACCATATATAATAGCCATATAATAATATCCATAATAAGATAAGCAGTATTTGCATTACATAATCTAAGAAGTATTTATTTTAAGTTAGTTACGAACAAATATATTACAAAACAATTTTTGTTGATTCTTATCCCACTTGTTCAACAACATCATCTTGACCCGTGTGTTCTCATGGATGGGTAGAAAAGATGCAGCTTCTGTTGTGATGGAGCACCAGTGGGTGTAAGGATGTGATATTTAATAACACAAATCAAGTCCTGCCCATTCCTGTGGCAGTCTGTATACAGAGGATGCTGCAATGAGATTTGCCAGATTTACGAAAGGAGAGGTTGCTATATTATATTAATAACTTATATCTACTAGATTCAGGCAAATGAGGGAGAAAACAATATGAATATAAAAATTATTATTAAATAAATTTTAACATTCATATTGTTTTCTTCCCTATATTTTAAATAGTTGGCTTGATAAAGAATAGCATCTTATAATAAAATTGTAAGATTTATCTAGAATTGAATTTTTCCGCTAACGTTTAATTTCATAAGAAAATTTATTTTCTATAAATTATTTGAAGAATTTATACTAATTAACTCTCAAGCACTACAGTCCATGTTGGACCATGGCCGTCTGCCTACTTGCAGATTCCGAAACAGATGTTTTTTCTTTTTATAGGATATGGTTGTCAGCCTTATTCCCAACAATCATATTAGACGTGTACCTATGCTTTAAAGTGGATTCCGAACCACTACAGAGATCCAAGGCACAGTCGGGATTCGCACCCGAAACGTGTGGAACAGAGCGTCAGTTACTCTGCCACCAGGCCCCAAGTATTAATACTATTCCTATTTAATTCAAAAAAGATTATGAAAAATTAAAAAAAAAGTCTGAGTTCTAAAATATGTTTTGAAAAATTTCAAATGTCAAATAAACAGTTAGTTGTTAGTTAGTGGAAAATAATTATTATTGTACGTCCATACAAAAATTTCTGCTGAATAATGCATATCAATGTATTGTAGAATGTCTATCATTTGCATACTTCCAAGCGAACACAATTTATATTAAAAAACTTTCAAAAGAAAGAATTCAGTTCATTAAAGCAGAGTTTTCTATGCATAAGGACAAAAGTTTTTAAATAAAGAAATAAAGAAAACATAATTGAACTGTGCACAAAATAGTTTCTGAAAAAAAGTATGTTGTGATACAGTTGGAATGCCTTTCACTGAAACTAATCACACACCCCAAAAAAGTTGTGTCTTTTTCTATTACTTGAAGTATGCAAAGTTCGATCATTTGATGGAGAAATATTTATTTACCTAGGAAACGGATATTTTTTTTAAGAATGTACAGTGAAAGATAGTTTCTTCCCATCAAAACTTATTTCTTTTGCTTAAAGAATGCTCATTATAAAGGAATTTAAAATAAAATTAAAAATTAATTCTTCAGCTATCCATGCGTATTTTTTCTTAAGAGTGTAAATTTATATTTGGTTACACATTAATTAAGACATTAGTTTTTACACATATCCTCCAATAAATAGTTATACATTTATATTCGAGTTTAAAAACAGAACCGAATGGTACAACAGCTATATGGTGCGCCAAAGCCGTCTGATTACTGAGACAACAGAAATTTTTCTGTTTATGGGGGTGTCAACCCTACGCCCAACGCTTTACAGTCATATTAGACCGGAAGCTACTGTTTAAAGTGGATTTCGAACCACTGCAAACATCCATAGCACTGCCGGGATCCGAACACGGGACTTGTGGTTCCCAAAGCCAGACCGCTAGTCACTCAGGCCTCATATATTTATTTATATATAACAAAGGCAGGCAAATGTGTATTTTTATATTAAATTGTGATTGTCCATTTGTATTGCGTTTGTGATGTTCAGCATCTTACCAGTAAGTCAGTCCACCTGGTGGGAGTTTTCAGGGTTTTCTTATATACGATACTGGTAGTTCCCTCCTTAAAAGTCCTCCCGGAAGGCACAGCCCTCCTTCTTCAGCGACACGGTGCCAAGTCAGATTTCTATCTACCGGTGCTCCATCACAGCAGAAGCTGCCCCCTTTCCCTCCATACATATTCCCATGAGTAGATTGTATATGGGATGTTTGCCCTCACTGCATTACACTGAGGATTAGAAACAACAACATGTATACTAAAGAGAAAGGTAATTTTTTTTGCACATTTAGCTTCAGTGCAAGACATTCCAACTGTATCACGATACTAAAACATTTTTTGGAAAAAAAATAATGTATCAGCAGTTCAACAATCTTTTCTTAATATCTTTCTTTAAAAACCTTTGTCCCGCATAGTAAACTCTACTTTAGTCAATTGAGTTCTCATCTTTTGAAAGTTGTTTCAAAATACACTCATGTCCATAAATTAAGGATAATTCAGAATCACACAGAAATTGAACTCTAAAATAAAAATTTCACCTGTAGAATTATCACACACATCTTGAAGAAGAATATGCAAATTACAGGAAACCACCAGATGGCGCGGATAGTACGTCACAATGACGAGAGTGTAAGAGAGGGGTATATAAAGAATGGTGGCAAAAAAGTAAAATTCTTCACAAGCGCTTTAAAAGCCTTTCAGTGCAATAAGCGCATAGTTATGGCTCAAAGAAAGCATTTGGATGATTTTTTACGTGGTAGAATTATCGGACGACTGGAATGTGGACGTACCCAGCTGGAAGTATCCGAGGAACTTGGAATCGCCCAGACTGTCATCTCCAGGCCTTGGCAACGATTCCAAGATGATGGTAATGTGAGTCGATGTTACAGCACATGTCGCCCCGACTTACAACGCCGAATGAGGACCGGTATTTAGCAGTTACTGCCAAAAGAAACAGACGGAGCACAGCATCAGACCTGTCTCGTCAGCTCTCTTCAGCTACCGGTACGACAGTTTCAAGGCAGACCGTGTACAGACGCTTAGGGCACATTGGTCTATATGCTCGTAGGCCTGTCAGATGTGTTCCACTTACCGCAACTCACTGTCGCCTGCGATTAACCTGGAGTAGAGAGGCATTGTGGACACCGCAACAGTGCTCTGGTGTGATGTTTTCCGACGAGTCCAGGTTTAGTTTGCAGTCTGATTCTCGCCGGACTTTCATATGGAGAGCGCCAGGTACCCGTTACCACCAAGAAAACACCATTGAACGGCACCGTTATGGTGGTGCAGGATGGCTCATTTGGGGAGGAATTATTCTTGGTTCCAGAACTAACCTGCCTGTTCAGAGTGTAACGATGACAGGCCACATCTATCGGGATGTCATTCTGGAACAACATGTACGTTTGTTTCGGGGCGCCATGGGTGCTGAATTTCTGTTTATGGATGACAACGCCCGTCCTCACCATGCAAACATTGTAGACGAGTGCCTTCAATTGGAGGATATCACCCGTGTGTATTGGCAAGCATACTCACCGGACTTGAATCCAATGGAGCATGTGGGGGATATGCTTGGCCGACGAATTGCAGCCCGTCAACCCCCTCCCACCTGTCAACCGGAACTTCGGAGGGCATTGTTTGATGAGTGGTGTAATATTCCCCAAGATCAGATTGATAATTTGATACTCAGCATGCCTAGGCGTTGTAAGGCCTGTATTGCATCGTCCGGGAGACATACTCCATATTAACCATCATACTAACCATGTTATACTGTTTTTTGTAAATAGGTTCTTTTTTGAAATTTGCTCCAGGGAGTAAAAATCGCAATTTTTATTAATTATGTCAAACATATAGCATCTTTTTTGCTCTTTACCTTTTGTTTAATAAATAGACTTTACAAATAAGCCAAATTTGTTTTGCTTCTGTCTCTTTCTTTGCCTGAACTTCATTATCCTTAATTTATGGACATGAGTGTACTATTCTTGCTCAAACAAATATCGCACTAGTAAAATAAATATTTTTTAATGATTTCCTTTTTTTTAAATTTTATTTATATTTGTATATTTTTTATATTTCATTTTTAGTGTTATATTTTTCAGTATCTTGCTTGAGAATAATATAAATCCCTCAAATAATTTGTAAAAATATAAATGTTCTTATAAAATTCAACATTTGAAATCAAACGCAAATCATTTGAAAAACGTCTATTAAAATTCTATTAATAGTTACCATTTCTAATTAAGCGAATATTTTTAAAAATAATTGTAAAAGTAATTAAAATAATTGCTATTTTCATGTCGTTTTTCCCCTTGTTAGTCTTAGTCTAGTGGTTAAAATATTAATTACTTTGTAACAACTAATGAGGGGAAATCAATGTGAAAGTAGAAAAAGAGTAGTCACTTTAATAATGCTGAATTTGGTATTAACAGAAAAATCATTTCCTAGTAAATGAAGTTTAATAATTTTAAAAAAGTGTCGTTAGAATTAAAAGAAATGTATACTATTTGACAATTTCTTTTTATATTTTTATTATTTTGTACGGAAGAACTAAAGTTTCGCAGCAAATTTATAGGAAGGAATTAAAATAAAGATGAATATTGAAAAATAAATCTTAATAATAATCTTAATTTAATAATAATGTATTAATTTTTAAAAACTTTCAAATTGAAAATAAGGTTCTATGAAATCTTCTAATGATACACTTTACATCTTTCAAATCTTTAAAAAAATATGTGTTTGATTACACGATTTATCATTGTCGCGCTAAAAACATTTGCCAAATGGAAATTTCTTTTAAGATTTCAATAATAGGGATATTGATGTTTTGTACTTTACAAATTGCAACATCAAATGATTCATTTTTTTGTTGTTTCTTATGCAATTTGGTCGACAGCAACATCTAGACCAAGTCCACGTATCCATGTGGTTTCATGGAATGAGGGAAAAGGGGGACAGCTTATGTTGGGATGGAGCAGCCATAGGTAGAAGTGTGACTACGCTCCGTGTCCCTGAAGAAGGAGACAGTGTCTTCTGGAGGTCTTTAGAGGAAACTACTAAGAATTTGCGTATCATATTTGCGTATCATTACGTATCATACCCAGAAAACTCCCAACAAGTTGCGGAACATCACAAACGCCACCGAGCCTCTTCGTTTTTTGAAACAATGTCTACAACAAAGCCGCCAGCAGATTGAACCTCATCCCTAGATGCCTTTAGTATTTAATAATGATTTTATGCTTAGTAATTAAAATTACAATAGGATAATCTGATATACCATATTTATAATATTTTACACTGAAGTGACAAAAGTCATGGGATACCTCTTAATATCGTGTCGGCCCTCCTTTCGCCAGGCTAAGTGCAGCAACTCGACGTGGCATGGACTCAACAAGTCGTTGGAAGTCTTCTGCAGGAATATTGAGCCCTGCTGTCTCGATAGACGTCCATAATTGTAAAAGCGTTGATGGGGCAGGATTTTGGGCACGAACAGACCTCTCGATGATGTCCCATAAATGCTCGATGGGATTCATGTCGGGCGATCTAGGTGGCCAGATCATTCGTTGGAATTGTCCAGAATGTTCTTCAAACCAATCGTGAACAGATGTGGCCCGGTGACATGGCGCACTGTCATCCATAAAAATCCCATCGTTGTTTGGGTACATGAAGTCCATGAATGGCTGCAAGTGATCTCCAAGTAGCTGAACATAAGCATTTCCAGTCAATGTTCGGTCCAGTCGCACCAGAGGACCAAGTCCATGAGATGAAAAAACAGCCCACACCGTTACGGAGCCACCACCAGCTTGAACAGTGCCTTGCTGACAGTTTGGGTCCATGGCTTCGTGGGGTCTGCGCCACACTCGAGCCCTACCATCAGCTCTTACCAACTGAAATCGTGACTCATCGGACCAGGCCATGGTTTTCCATTCATCTAGGGACCAACCGATATGCTCACGTGCCCACGAGAGTCGCTGCAAGCGATGTCGTTCTGTCAGTAAAGGCACTCGAGTCGGTCTTCTGCTGGAATAGCCCAAGAAAGCCAAATTTCTCCGCACAGTTCTAACAGACAAGTCCCTTGTACGTCCCACATTGATTTCTGCGGTTATTTGACGCAGTATTGCTTGTCTGTTAGAATTTACGACTCTTTGCAGACGTCGCCGGTCTCGGTCGTTAAGTGCAGGCGGTCGACCACTGCGCTGTCCATGGTGGGATGTTATGCCTGAAATTTCATACTCTCGGCACACTCTTGACACAGTGGATCTGGGAATGTTGAATTCCCTAACGATTTCCGAAATGGCATGACCCATGCGTCTAGCTCCAACTAACATTCCGCTTTCAAAGTTTGTTAATTCCCGTCGTGCGGTCATCATCACGTCAAAACCTCTTCACATGAATAACTTGAACAGAAATGAAAGCTCTGCGAAAGCACTGCGCATTTATACCTGTTCTACGCGATGCTACTGCCATCTGAAAATTCGCATATTGCTATCCCATGACTTTTGTCACTTCAGTGTATATTTTCAATAAGAATGTTTTTTATAAATAAAAAATATTTTAGCGCATGCACACGCTCACTCACACGTACGTATGAGAACACAGAAGAATAAATTTTTATTAAATATGCTAAACTGCTGCCAATTGTTTTTTCATTTTAAATCTATGAAATCCATTATTCTATACATTCATTTTATTTTTAATTATTACCTGCTTTTTCTTTTATTCTTTTGTTTACAGTATTTTTTAAATGAGATTCAGTATAACATTTATTTTTTCCGGCTTTTATTACTATTTGTTAAATGCCAATTTTCTGTAATAAACCAGATATTTAAATTGTGCTTATATGAAAACGTATTTTATAATATGTATTTATTATTATAAAATAATTATTATTAATATTCAATAATTTTTATAATAATTACAATAATAATAATAATAATGATAATTATTATTGTTTAATAATTGTTTTTAATATTTTTTATGTGTAATTAAAAAATGCAACAGAAACAGGACATCAGGGAAAGAAAAACTAGTAAATCGCTTATATTTTTCTCTTTGAAGTGACATCTGACACTTTAGAAACCTAATACATTACATTAAACCTACTGCCACCATTGGCATTTTAGAAATGTGATAATAAGCGGAAAATTCAAACAGACGAACTAGGATTTCTGTTGATCCCAGTCTCCCACATCAAGCGTCAAATAGTTCAGACAGACAGCGGATGTCCAGACAACAATTAATTGAATGCTTTTAAATGTCAATTTATAGCTACGAGTTAACTCACATTGATATTCGGTGTATGATTTAATGAAAGCTAAGCATATGTGTTAAGATAACTTAACATGGCAAACTATTTACTTTATTCTGAATATAAATGAAATTATAAGTCATCATCATATACATTTCAGTTATAAATAACTAAATTATATAATGTATATCCTTTTCATAGTTTATTTATAGATTATTTATTCTTAAGACTGATTTATTAGCGTCCAAGAAAAAGCCATTATTATAAATGATTTTGATATGTGTAGATACAAATATATTTTTCTATTATTTAATTATTAAAAATGCATCTAATAAAATATAAATAACAGAATAATTTATTACATCAACCATTTATTACATCAACGACAACGTATGTAGCAGATTTAGCGTTACTCAGGTTTCATGACGAGTGTTTTCTGAAGTATATTGGTTTTAACATTGAAATCTAGAAGGATCATTAACGGGGGACATCTGAGGTATATGTACTCTACTCAAAATGTTTGAGACATACACATCCATCCTATCTCATGTTATTTCTTATCTCCTTTGGTTGACAACAACATCTACAACAAGTCCAAAAACACGTGTAGTCTCATGGAAGGAGTGAAAATGGGGCGGGGCTGCTTCTATTGCGATGGAGCACCCGTAGGTAGAAGTCTGATTTGGCTCCGTGAGGCTGACTTTTTACGGGATAGTTGTCAGAAAACGGGATAGTTGATAGCCCAATGCTCTACAGTCATATTAGATCGGGACCTAAGGCTTAAAGTGGATTTCGAACCACAACAAACATCCATGGCACACCAGGACTCGAACGCGAGATCTGTGGCACCGAGCGCCAGTCACTCTCTCATCAGGCCCTGTACGTCGTGTTCTGTACTTAAAATACTTGGAAATTAAATTAAATTCATTCTTGCATTATAAAGTACTCATTTAATAACTATGTTATGTTATATTCTATGCTGCTGCTATGCTGTATAGCTATGTCTAGATGTAGATGTAGCAATATAAATATTTAGCTATTTTATTTAATTTGAAACAACTAAACTATTATTCTTATAATTAATAAATGAATAATTTGGTCTTTTAATTAATAATTAGCTGTATAACATTCTGCGATTTCTATTTCGTCAATCTGTGAACATAAAAACTATATTAGCAGTCGAAGAGAAATTTTAATTATTTATGTACTAACTAATTATATATAGGCAATTATTTATTTCAAAGAAAGAGAAGCAAAATTGTTTTTTATTTAATATTTTGTCTTAATAAGTTATATTTTGTGTTAATTTATCGTTCAATTGTTTAAATCAAGGCAAACCTATCGAATAATAAATTATTCAAAATGTTTACGTTAATTATTTTCTTTAATTTATATTCTTTGATACAAATCAATAAACTTTTACGTTTTTCCATTACAAATTAATATAACTTTTCCAATTTGAAGAGAAATTTTTAATGAAAGCATTATTTTTACTAAATATTATAACCAGAGTTGAATAAGCTGAAATCTTTCTTCATTTTCCATTTTTTTTTTATATGGATCAGTAATTTCTTTCTTCAAAATCTATTTCGTAATTTAAAACTGAATTCCAAAATGTTTTATATATTTTTAAAATACTGAAACTTGAACCAAATATCAAAAATAACAATAAGTTGTTGGATGCAATTGCATGATATTTCTATGGAAAATATTAAACTTAGCTCTCCTAAATTTTAATAAATTACCTTGGGCAGGAAATTTAAATTTTAAATTTCATTAGAATCGTGTGTTTGTCGAAAATTGTGCAAGGTTTAATGAAAATTCTTGATGAAAAATATTAATATTGAGGGAAAAAATAAAAGCTGTGGCACTTTTTTTTATATATCGATCCATGAGAAAAAATATTCTTGAGGATAATTAAAGGATTATTATAGAATAAAATGCAAATTGCTTTAGTACATGAATTTACGAGTTTAATAAAATGACTCGGCCATTCAGGTCCCAAATTTTGCCAACGGCACGCGGTGTTCCCAGGTGGTCACCCACCCAAGTACTGACCGCGCCCAATGATGCTTGACTTCGGTGATCTAACGAGAACCGGTATATTCAGCATGGTACGGCCGTTGGCCTCTAGACTCTTATATTTTACTGTAATGATTCTGCTTGAATAAAGTCAAACATCAAAGTGTCATGATATATAAAGTCATGAAATCACCAAAGATTCAAATTAGTTTCGGGTTCGAATCCCGGCGCTGCCATGTATTATTGTAGTGGTTCGGAATGCACATTAAAACGTAGGTCCCGGTCAAACATGATCACAGAGCGTTGTGGGGGTATTGTTACCCGGCGTCCGTAGCTTATCTTCAAACTGCATGCACCCCCAGGGTAGTGCTTGAGTTACGTCGGTACAGTCCTTGCTTATGGCATAAAAGACAACTGTCTAAGCATTTGCCAGCTGCATTAGAAAAAAATTATCTCATTATTATTATTATTTAACTAAAATTAATGTCGTCCACTACTTCACACATTTTGAAAGACTAGTCACTTACCTTTAAACTTATGTGAGTTTTATAACGTGAGAGAGAAACTGTATTTTTTTCATAAGAATCACTTGAAATTGCATCTAATATTTTATTGCAATTATACTGCTTCAACAAAGCTAAATATCAAAGTGTCACGAAAAATGCACTGACTTTTTAACTAAAAATTGAACTAAAATATTATTGTGAAATAAGAAACCCCTTAAAGACAGGTAATTTATCACTCTTTTGCTAAAACACAGCGATGATAAAGTAAAAAGAAACAGAAAAAAAAAAAAAAAAAAAAAAAAAAAAAGAAAAAAAAAAAAAAAAAAAACTGGCTGAAATTAAACAGTCTAACACCCAAGATTTCTTTGTTAGTTAAAAGACTCGACAATGAATGGTAAGCGAGACAATTATGCTCATTTGCTCTTCTTTTTTACAGTAATATCCACTCGTGCAGAAAGCTTATAATGAAGTCCCAACTCGTTGTTTTCTCCTTCTTATTCAAGACCGAAAATTATCCGCGAACATTTTCTTTTGTGTCATCTTGGGAACGTGCAATTAAAATTGAAGCCAAGAAACTGGAATTAGAATTTAAATAATAAAATATTCAGTTGCAGATTTCTTTTTTGTAAATGGAAAGAGAGAGAAATAGTTAGCTAGCACAAAATTATACGTAGGTTTCAAGAATTAACAAAAGTGACGGAATATTTTATTTTTAATTAGAATTATTAATACCACTGACTATGAATGTCCACTGTAATTTTACTTAAAATCTTCTGTCTAAAGAAATAAACAGCACTCATATTATTGTGCTTTAAACTTAACTAGTAATATATAAATTTTGTAATTAAAATTTTAGGACAATATGAATAAAATGATTAAAAATTTATAATTATACTATTTAAAATTACGTAAAATTATACTATTATTGCACTAATTCTACGGAGTGAGAAATTTACGAGATAGATTACGGAGATAGAAAATTTTAACCATCTTTATTATGAGCTTAAGAAAGTTAAAATTCTGGTTTTGCATGTACTTACAATTTAATTTATTTAGTGTTATGATTATGTAATATTACTTATCTTAAGAGGTATTTGAAAATTTTAATCTGTCAATTTTTTTTTACTTTATGACATTTTGGCAATATTTTAACCATTTGAAATGTTTAACAGTACATTTAAAATTATAAACCGAATTTGAGGTTAATATTTAAGACTATATAAACATTCGTAAATTATAGGAGGCATATAAATTCTATTCTTCTTCTTCTTCGGGCGGCGTGGTGGCCAAGTGGCTAGAGAGGCGTTTGGTATCACAGGCTTCAGATTCGAATTCTGCCGATGACATGGATGTTTGCGAGTGGTTCGGAATCCACGTTAAACTGTAGGTCCCGGTCTGTTTAGCCCTCGTATGCATAAGGTGACTAGAGCAACAAACCAAACCAACCATCCACCATTTCGCATTTTCGGAAAGATTAGCAACTTAACTTTAAACTTATGTGGCTTTTATAATGTGAGAGAGAAACTGCGTTTTTTTCATAAGAATCACATGAAATTGCATCTAATATTTTACTCCAATTATTCTCCATTAATAAAGCTAAATATCAAAGCATCACGAAAAATGCACTATAGTTTTAACTAAAAATGACTAAAAACTGTTCTAAAACATCACTGTGAAATAAGAAACCTCGTAAAGACAGGTAATTTATCACCCTTTTACTAAAACACGACGCTGATAAAGTAAAAAGGAAAAAAAAAAAAAAAAAACTGGCTGAATTTAAACAGTCTAACACCCAAGATTTCTTTGTTAGTTAAAAGACTCGACAATGAATGGTAAGCGAGACAATTATGCTCATTTGCTCTTCTTTTTTACAGTAATATCCACTCGTGCAGAAAGCTTATAATGAAGTCCCAACTCGTTGTTTTCTCCTTCTTATTCAAGACCGAAAATTATCCGCGAACATTTTCTTTTGTGCCATCTTGGGAACGTGCAATTAAAATTGAAGCCAAGAAACTAGAATTAGAATTTAAATATTAAAATATTCAGTTGCAGGTTTCTTTTTTGTAAATGGAAAGAGAGAGAAATAGTTAGTTAGCACAAAGTTATACGTAGGTTTCAAGAATTAACAAAAGTGACGGAATATTTTATTTTTAATTAGAATTATTAATGCCACTGACTATGAATGTCCACTGTAATTTTACTTAAAATCTTCAGTCTAAAGAAATAAACAGCACTCATATTATTGTGCTTTAAACTTAACTAGTAATATATAAATTTTGTAATTAAAATTTTAGGACAATATGAATAAAATGATTAAAAATTTATAATTACACTATTTAAAATTACGTAAAATTATACTATTATTGCACTAATTCTACGGAGTGAGAAATTTACGAGATGGAAAATTTTAACCATCTTTATTATGAGCTTAAGAAAGTTAAAATTCTGGTTTTGCATTTACTTATAATTTAATTTATTTAGTGTTATGATTATGTAATATTACTTATCTTAAAGGTATTTGAAAATTTTAATTTTTTTTTTACTTTATGACATTTTTTGGCAATATTTTAAACAATTGAAATGTTTAACAGTACATTTAAAACTGTAAACATAATTTGAGGTTAATATTTAAGACTATATAAACATTCGTAAATTCTATTATTCTACTTCTTCGGCTCTACAACCCCATGGTGGGCCAAAGACGTCTGTCTTGTCTTGTCTCGAAATCTGCCAGATATTTTCTTTTTACGGGGTAGGGTTATCAACCCTACGCTCCACTATATTAGGCCGGGACTACGGTTTAAAGTGGATGCCGAACCACTATAAGCATCCTTGAACTCAAAACCTGTGGCACCGAATACCAGTCATTCGGCCATCAGGCCACTTAAATGCTATTACTCATTAATAATTTTGAAAATCCATATAAAAAGAAAATTGTATTTCTTTAATAAAAGTATAAGGTTGGTGAAGGTAGGTACGTAATAATAAATCTATTTGTTGAAGTAAAAATAGCCCCCCAAAAAGCCTTATGAATTTCTAAATTAAAATACATAAGTTTTAAGTGAGAGCTATTTAATAAATCTTGAATTTTAAAATTTCTAAAAACTATATTCCATAAAAAAATATTTGCTAATTTCAAACCGATAGGGAATTATGTTCACATTACGGTTACAGTGAATACAGCTTTTATTTTCATTTTTTGTGAAAAAACAACAGAGATTAAATATTTGAGGAAACTTTTAGCTACCGGGATCAACGACATAAAGTTTCACAATTCTATTTTTATATCATTTGCTTATTTTCCAACAAGCATAAATGAACTTTTTTCACTTACTAGTACTTCCCAATTTTTCCCTCTCTAACAATTCTATTCATTTTTTTTTTACTCCTTTTTAAAAAAAAATATATAAATTAATGATTTAGAAGAACCTTTTACCATCTCGAACAAAAAAAAGGCGAACTTATTATTTTACCCCAAAATTCTCAGTACTTCACCAAGGCAGTATTTGCATTCTACCACGGCTCTCTTCATTCATCATGGTATATAAAAGAACCCTCATGCGAGAGCAGCGTGTGATTTTCGCGCATGCGCACCTCCCTCTGACAAATCGCCGACCGCCGTTTTACTCCCCTGTTGCTTCAGCCACTATCTCCCCACCACCCTTCCCTGTCCGAGCTAATCCCACCAGGCTCAGATCCCCTCACACTAGGCTGAAACTTCACCTCCGCTGGGGCGGTTCCTCAGCTCGGATTCAGGGCTGAGATAGCTCTCTCTTCCTAAACCTTCACGCAGCGTTGTGGAATTACTTTGAGTGAAGTTTCCATTTTGAATGTTGGTGAGTAGAGGCAAGCAAAAATTTTGCGTTTTGTGTTCACGGAAAAATGTTTTGCTGGTTGAAGATGGAAGTCATTTCCAAAGAGAGGAAAAAAGCTTTTGACCAGAATTCAGTGTGATGATATACAGATAAAGATTTTTTCGAATGAGGTGTTTTTGCATCGGAGATAATACTTATTTTCGCTTTAAAAAATCTTCACAAAAATAATAAAAAGTTAAAAAAAAATAGAACAAAAATTCGATTTTTAGAATGATACGATAACGAAAATATTCATTCTAAAAAGAACCACAAAAGTTAAAATAGAACAAAATTCGATTTTTAAAAATTGATAACGTTAAAGAAAAATATTTTGGAAATATATTTGCAATTGCTTTATATAAAGTAGAATGGAAGATAATGTTTTGATAAAATCAAATTATATATATATATAAAAAAAATAGATCAAAAATAATTTAAAACATGCCAAATCTTTACGAAGAATGGAACCAAAATTAAAAAATTTGGAATAAAAAAGATTCTTATTACTGGTGAGAAAATATCAGTACGCAACTATTTTGATTATCTCACTGCGAAATCATAAATTAAAAATCGTTTCCGAAATCGATGTAATAATTGTAATCGTTTAAAAATCATTTATTATATACTATTTGAACAAACTTTAAATATTCACTAAATAGTTTTTTTAAACGCACTCAATCAATTTTACCTCCAGCGTCATTTATAAGATTACCATTGGACATCAGACTGTTCTCGAAGGGACAGTCTTCTATGAACAAAATAAAGGATAAACAAATAACACACCTCGTCCGGTCGAGTAATACAAAGCAGCCGAAAAACGATTTCACCAAACGATCTGATCTCAGGGTACGGATATCTTCTTCAGAATCCGCTTTTCCACAAAAAAAAAATCATTTCAATGCGGTTTTGAAGAAAACTATCAACTCAGACACGAGCAAGAGACCATCTATCTGTCATTGGACAGCGGCTTTCATACTCATAAGAATCAAAGAGGCTTCCAGAAAAAAGATAAGTTTATACTCATCAGATGTTTTAAGTGACTTCTTTGATCTTCAATTTGCATGCCACAATGAGAAACAAATCTGTCTTTAATAAGGAGTTTATGGTTTTCCTGTGCAATTTGCTCAGTGATTTACCGAACAGATAGAGATAAGATAACGCATTTATGTTTGAAAGTAAAAGCATGGTTCTGCAAAAAAAGATTTAAACTAAAGAAATATTGCTAATATAGTACTTACAGTTTTCTTTAACATATATAAATATTTGATTCTTCAATGTTACGTTTCATTATTATTAGAATTTAAGGAAAAAGTGTCTTTGATTAGACAATTATTTATTTGAAATACTGCCAATATAAAAAGAAACAGAGTTAAATTAATGCATATATTTTATGCATAGTTAATTTTCGCATTAAATAATATTACACTTTTGAGAATTAGTAATTAAAATAAAGTTCAAAAGGTAAGCAACGTATGAAACAAAAATATTTAAAATAATATATTAATTCACATACAAAATATTACAAGTTATTTCGTTAAACCTAATTTTCTTATCTATTTATTAAAATGTCTTATAATATAAGCACATACTATATTTTTCTAATTTCAAAATATAAAAATATTTCTGAAAAATTCCATGTTTCCTCTTTTGAAGTTGCGTTGAGTAAAGATGTTTTAGTATATAATTATAACATATTGTTAAAATGACACAATTCACCACGCATATTTTTTCCATTTAGCGAAAATATCAAGCAACATATAATCGGCCAGATGTAAGACCATACAATAATAATGTAAATTAGTGTAAAATGTCATCAGTAAAAATCATCATAAAAATATACGCAAGTTAAAATTATTTTTAAAATATAATAATTATAAACAACTTTAAATTGAAATTATTACATAAACATTTCTATTTTTGTCATACAGAGAATTTCCAATACAACTGATTTTATACTATTTCCGATTTTTTTTTTTATAGATGAAATCGTAAAATAGCAATAAAAAACTATACATTATAAAAATGATAGTTAAAGTAATAATATATTTTTGAGAGCTTAATCTTTCGTTATTGTGTGTAATAAAATACTTTTAAAAGCATTTAGTTTCACAATTGTCTTGATAAGATTAAAATGACATTGTTCACCAATATAGAGTATTTTTGTTATTGTTACATCGGTTTAAAATAATTAATTAATTTTTAACAAATTAATAGATTTAGTAAATGAATAAAATGTTATTTCACGAATTTAAAACACAAATTATTTATTAAAAATTTTTTTATTTACAAAATTAAAAAAGACTTAAAAAATTTTAGTTGATAAATAATACATTATAAGATTAAAAAATCTCATTTTATGTTATTTTTAAAAATATATATTTTAATTCTGACAATTCAAAAAACATTACAAATGCTAAGCATACCAGTTTTAATTTTAATTTTGAAGGTGTGATAAATATATTGGGTATAAATTATAATTTTAAAGAAAATTATTAGAATGCATCAATTATTTTGTTGATAAATTTTCATTATTAATGTTTTGGAAAAAGAAATTTAATTTTATAATATATTTTATAATTTTATATTATTAGTAATTATATATTTATTCACTATTTAACCTGTAAAATACCGTTTCTTATCATATATATACGCCAATTTATCACCAAAATTATGTCGTTATTAAGGTAAATTGAAATGAAAATTCCAGAATTGAAATCTTATTTAAAATTGATATTATTGATATCAGAATTGATATTTAAATGAACTCCAGAATTCATATTATTTTATTTAATTATTTTGCTTCGCCAGTAAGAACAAGTTTGCTTCGGTAATAAATATTAATAATATTAAGCATTACATATGGTGACGATGTTATGGCGAGGTATATCGTCTTCCAGACACAAGGTGATGTAATTAATTTGCATGACCATATTTATTAATGCTCCGAGAAAAAAATAAAGCAAAAATGTACCTCTAAATATAATTTTAGTTTCACAATTATTTAAAATATTTTATGATTTTAAATGAAACACTAAATGAAATCGAAATTTGAGATCAATTCTTTAATTTATCTGTAAGATATTCAGGCTTTTGTATGTTTATAACTCTAACGCTATATAGTAGATTCTTTTAAATCTTTTATAAAATATTTTTAAACATTTGCCAATAAATATTTATTCTTTTGCATGTATATTGTGATAAAAATACGATATATATAGAAAATTTTTAGAAAACACATTGCTGAAAATAAAGAATACTTTTAGTCACTAATATGCCATTTAAATAAGCTAGG
>BPLQ01004409.1:0-84267 GCA_021605075.1 Caerostris darwini
ACGCAGTTGCCAAAAAGGCGACTCATTCCTCATAACTTTAAGAAGCCACTCATCACGGACTTCAACTGCCCTACGAAGTTGACATCAGTTATTAGCAGACTCAGAACTAATCATTACAGAGGGATGAAGATTCTCCCAGACGAGACCAGGGAATGCATCCCCTACAGAAATTGCTCCAAAGCTTTCCTAACACCTAAGCACATTCTAGAGTGCCTAGCACTCACTCCCCATGTTTTGCAATTGGGTATGGTGCCAACCGAGGCCAACTTAAGAGAAGTCCCATAGTGATGCGACGCCATTGCTAGTGGCTGCCATCGTGAAGACTTTGACTTGATTCTTAACTTTGATAATTATATTTTAAATCCATGGACACGTAACAACACAAATGGATTAAGTAAAATGTGTGCTTTACATTTGGTTAGTTCCTTATTCTTCGAGGCCAACAAAAGAACATTCGTCATAGATAAGGTAGCTTTTGATTCGCTTCGGCGTCAGTTGTTACGTTTCGAACCAAGAATCAACCACGCTTATCCGTGACGACAATACACGAGAATATTCGTTCAAAATTGCAATGGTGAAATGTTGATGCAATGTAGCATAAGTCATTTAGTTAATTAGTTAACGCTAAATTTGCTACTTTTTTCTGCTGCTCCAGTGGCAAATGACATCAACTGGTTCAAAGTAATCAGAATTTGAGAAATCAAAGAACATACTTTAAGCATTTATATTTAATTTTAAACATTTGAAATATAATTCGCCATACAAAGATGTTTTCACACACACACACAAAGAAAGATTTGCCATTTATATAACACTAATCGAATTAATTCAAAATGTTCGTTAACTGAAATTATTTTTAAAATTATGTACAAGTTATTATTTTCAAATGATTGTTAAATTTTAGTAAATCAGTAGGTTAAAAATACAGTGAGATTACGCACAATGCATTTGCAATTAGTGTTAAGGTCTAGTTTGTTCGGTTTAGTTTGCCGCTCTATAGCCTTTTTTTCACATTTTAGGCTAATTAGACCAGGACCTACAGTTTAACGTGGATTTCGAACGACTAACAAACATCCATGCCACCGTTAGCATTTGAACCTGAAGCACCAAAGGCCAGAATACAAGTCAATTGACCATCAAGCCACCGTTAAGAGTTAAAGGAAGTTTCATAAACAATACATGTTTGATTCTTTTAAAAAGAACTAAGATTTAAAAAAATTTTTTTTTTACTATAGATATTTCAATACTGCTAAATAAATATAAAAGTTATTATTTTTTAATTTTAATTTCAAATATTAATTAAAAGAATTATTATTATTATTAAAGAATTTGCAGCATTGTATATTGCCGAAGACAAGTTGTTCAGTTTGTAAATCAAAATTACCTCGTTAATTTTTGAACTGATCCAAATTAAAGACACTAAATACATGAAATAAACTTACAAAATAAATTATAAAAAATTTTAAAAAAAATTAAATAAATAAATCAAAATAAAGTAATTAAAATTAGAATTAGAGGAATATATAAATAATATATTTAAAAGAATAATGAAAGTAAAACTTTTTAACAAGTTAAAGTTTTTTCAAAATTAAAAAAAAAAAACTTTCAGAGCGAACGTTCAATTTGTAAATCAAAATTACTTCCTTAATTTTTGAACTGACCTAAATTAAAACATTAAATAAATGAAATAAATTTGCAAAATAAATAAAAAATAAAAAGTTAGGAAATTAAAACCAAAATAAAGAAATCAAAAATTAAAATTAGAGAAATAAATAAAAAGGAAATTTAAAAAAAAAAAATAAATAAATAAAAAGGAAATTAAAAAAAAATAAATAAATAAAAAGGAAATTAAAAAAAAATAAATAAATAAAAGCAAAAACTTTTAAACAAATTAATGTTTTTTCAAAAATTTTACGATGACTTAATGTTTTGGGGGAAAAAAAAAAAAGCTTTTATTTTGAATTTTCAGTAGTCATGTAAGAAAAGAAAATTGCTTTGTTTGACTGATAGAATGGACTTGAACTTTGTAAAGCGTAATGTGAAATCGAGTTAATGAAGTACATCGACTATAGATATGCGTCATTTAAACTTACTAATGTAAACTTTGTTTAATGCAGAAATTGATTAAACAAAGTTGATTTTGAATGTCTGCAGATAAAAAATACTTGAAATAAAAAGTTAATCTGTTCGCGTAGACATTACAAATACAAAACTAATTTGGATAAAATGACTCTACGAATGAATGTTCGAATGGTTCATGGATATTTTATAGTTACGCTAATAGTTAGCGTATTTAATAGTCACGCACTAAAAACGTATGTTAATAACAATTACGCAAAGTTGTATCGTAAATATGACACATATATACATAAACCCAAAATATAAAAACTCATTAAACGAGTCAATAAAGTAAATAAAATAGTAATCTAACTTGTGAATAGTTTTATTTTATATGATTTTAAATGTTAAAATTCGCATTGAAAATTATTTATGATGCAATTTGGATGCAATGAAGCATATCTAGATAAATTATATATTCATTGATTGTTTTTACTTTTTATTTAATATAAGTTTTTTCCACAAGTATCTTATTCCTTATGTTTATTTTTCAAATACGAATGAGATTAACTGAATATTCGAAATAATGATCCGAGATCTAAAACAATTTTAGATCACAGGTATAAATCAAAGAAAAACATGATAATAATGAACTTCTATATGGAATTCAGGTGAATAGGAAAACCATACAATTAAAAACAATCTCAATTGCGAGAGTCGAACATCTAATAACAATTAAAAATAAAAACAATACACACAAGCAATAACGTACCATGAGAGATGTATCAAAATGACACTTGGCATGAAGTATCAGTTTGTTTCACCATCATTTTTGCTCATATTATCATACATATTTTCATCATATAGACTGTTTAAATAATGTTGTTTTAAAAAGAATTTTAATAAATTTACATATTTCATTATTCCAGACAGTTTAAATTTTTTCTTAATTATTTCTTAATAAAGAGTTTTCATAATAAGATTTTTAAATTATTAATAACGCACTAAAGTTGGCTGTAATTAAAAACCATGTGTAACTTATCCATATAAAATGATTCATCAGATATTTAGCATTAACATCATTCAATAAAGAACTTAATTTAATATTTCTATAATTGGCGAATAATAATTATTTAAAATTTTAATTTATTTTTTAGATAACTATTTACTTATTTTTATTTTTGTTACTAAACAGATTGCAAAGAATACAGTGAAAACTTAATTTGTAGTTTTTTCTATTATATTCATTCGATATTTTATGTAAAACAGAAAATGAATAAGGCCCATCTACTTATTTGTTCGGAACTGGACTCTAACTTACAATAGCATGGTGATTTGTGTACTCTTTACTGGAAGGCCAGAGAAAACATGTCTTTATTACACGGACTTTTATTAGGATGCTTCTAGCTTTCTAAATTTTTATTCTTAGAACATTTATCTTGTTTTTGACCGCTTTTAATGCTTTTCCGTCGTTTTTATTATGAATTTCTGGTCTTTTTTCTTTGTAATTTTCATTTGTTTATATGTTCTTTTTATTTCTACTGAAAGTGGCCAAATTTGTATGGATTGAGTACCAATAGAGCAATAGGTAACAACAACATTCGTATATTCATTTGATATGTTGTTATTAATACTTCCAAATATTCTGAAAAAAAATGTCATAACTACTCAACCGAACGTACATGCATACATATAACAATTTAATAATATATAAATCTTAATAATTAGTAATACATACGTTACAAAGTGGCTTCAAACTGCTTACAAATTTATTCAGTTGCACACTGTAGGTAATAATTTTGCAACACTTACCTAAAAAAGAAAAATATGCCAATTAATTTTAACATATTAATTATCATATAAAAGAAAATAATTCACAGAAATAAAGGACACTATAAATAGAAATAGTAAATATATTGATAGCCAATTTATAATATGTTCAACAGTTATTACAAACACAATTAATGATGTAATATTATTTCCATATTAACTATTGATTTATAGTAAAAAGGTACATATCTGTTAGGTCATTAAAAATTTTTAGGAAGCTTATCTTATAAAATAAACCTAAAATTATAAAAACATACGGGAAATGTTTTTAATGGTTTAACACTTGGATCCGAAAGCAAACATTCTATGACTTTTTTTGAACTAGTCAGTAAATGAAAAAAATGGCATGTTTCAATATACAAGATATTATATAATAATAGAATTTTGTTTTGTATGACAAATTGGATAGCAAATTATATACTGCAAAAGTTTTTGCAAAACATTTTATATTGTATAAATTTTTATGTAGTAATTTTGTAATTATTATATAAATTTAATTACTTATTCGCAAATAAATAATTTTATTACATGACAAGACATAGGCAAAATGTATTTAGTATTGCTGTTAATGTCTAGTACTTAATCGGTTGACATTCGAAACTGGCACTGCATTTTTTATTGATGATGTTTTTACACTTAGGTGGACCTTGTGACTCCCTTATGAATACTGTTCTTGTTGTTCTAATGCAGCAGGGAATACAGTTACAGTTAATCTTTATGCCATATACAAGGGCTGCACCGCTGTTACTCATTTAGCACTACCCATGGAACATATAAAAGATATGCTACAGACGCGAGTAACACTACCCTCACAACGCTCTACGAACATATTAGACAGGAATCTACGATTTAAAAACGGATTCCGAACCACTACAGACATCCATTGCACCGCGGGGACTCTAACCCGAAACTTGTGGTACCGAGCGACAGAGCGCTAGCCACTCGACCATCTGGCCACTTATGTATACTATCAACCTCCAATTTGTGATAAAGGGAGGGCATTATCTTCTGAATCTTATTATCTTATCTTGTTTGTTGAACATCGTTGAATTCATGTTCCATTTATGTTGAACAATTCAGTGAACAGTAAGGGAAAATAATTGGTTTCCAGGAAAACATTCTGGGGCAATTGTCCCTCATTTGCGCATTGTATGGAAGATTACTTAGATGCAATATGTATACTACATAGTGATACAATAATATCTCATATTTAGCCACTATGTAAGCTAAATATCAACGCGAGACACTTTACTATAAGAGATTTATGTATAAAAAACAATAAAAGTCAATGTTCTTTTTGGATTTAATAGGGCCAGATGGCTAGCTTTCTGTCCTTTAAGACCATGGGCTTCAGTTTCGAATACTGGCGGTAGCACGGATGTTTGTTCGAGGTTAAGAATCAGCGTTAAACTGTAGATCCCGGTCTAATTAGCTCAATGTGTGTACAAAATGGCCGTAGAACGATAAACAAAACTATTACGGATTTAATAGTTTTCATTATTTTTTTCCCTTTGTTGAACATCATTGAACTTTGCGTTTCACTTATGTTGAATAGATCACCAATGAACGATGAGGGAAAGTCATTGCTTTCCGGGAGAACTATCTGGGGCAAATACCCCTCATTTAAGCTCAGTATGGAAGACTACGTAGATACAATATGTATATTACGTATCGATACAATTGTGTTCAGCTTTCATATTTAGCCACTACGTAGTTTAAATATCGACGTGAGACACTATTGTATTGACAGCATCAGCATCTGTATCGATTTAGCCTATGACTTTTATTGCCGTTATTACAATCACTATCGACTTCCAAAGGTTCCGAATCTGTGTCCTCTTATTTATAACTGCTACCTCGAATCGGGCTAAATTTCGTTAAGGATTATTAAACTGTTTTAATTTTAAATGAAAATTTTATTCGAAGTTAATTATTAAAACATAAATGTATTAAGAGTAATAAAAAAAGAAATCCAAGCTAAATAATAATCAGCCTCTTAATACACTCAGTACGATAATCACGGAGGTGTTATAGCCTTTTTCTTTTTGTTGATTTCTCGCATGCCTATTTTAAGAACCCTAAACACGTGCAGCGACTTAAAACTAATCAACTCTTTAAGTCAACCGGGATAGTTCCCCAACTAATAAAGACAGAAAACGCAAACCTGTTTAACCAGGATTCACGAACTGTCTTCCACAATTAGCATGCGAAGATTCTTTTCTTGGAAGGGGGTAATCGGAGCAAACCTGTCTTCTGCAACAGGTGGTATCCAAAGCATGGATACCCTCATCACCACCCTGAAGCACCCCTACTGAAAAGATGCACCATGTATAAAGGTGGCTGAAAATATCGAACTGGTAGCAAATTCAGTGGAAACCAAATGTAATAATTGGTGAAAATTTCGATTTAATTGACTGGTTTGTCTTTTAAGCCCGTAAGAAAATATGAGGAAGAGGTGTGGTTAGGCCAGGCGTGACCTAAATATATGAAGTAGCAGCAGCATCTTTGAGTTGAAACAGATGGTCAACGCTTATAATGCCGGAAGAATTATTTCATCCAAAATGCACTATTTTTCCCCAGTGCTTTGGGCAATTGGTTAGATGCATCCTGTTATTAGGTTAGATCCTTAGAAAAATACATCGTATTTTTCAAAGTAATCCTTTTTAATTACTGGCTATTTCAGTCATCAATAAATATCCACCAGATGGTCTGTTTTTGTGGTGGCGGAAGAATTATTTTGTCAAATGTCAAGTAAAATTCGTTATTTTAATATCGCCTTTATTAACCAAGACGCCAGTTTCCTTGTAACATCACCTGTTTGATATAATGCTGAAAATAATTAATCATAATTTTAAAAATTATAATTGAACACTACCAATCAAAAATTACACACATCAGGAAGACAGCCGTCGTGGAACCTAAAAAATTATTTCATCAAATACCGGAAAAAAAATTCTTTATATTGTCACTGCAATGTTACATTAGAAAATTTGGCACAAGTACTTATATGTATGGACCCCTGGTGATCGAATGACTAATGATCTGGCGCTCGGTGCCGCAGGTATCAGGCTCCAGTCTCGGTAATGCCATGGGTGTTTTTAGTGGTTCGGAATGCACTTTAAACTGCAGGTCTCGGTCTAATATGACTATAGAGTGTATGGCTGACAACCCTATCCTTAAGAAAATATCTCTTATCGGCCAGCAGAAAGACGGCCTTGGCCAACTATGGGACTATTGTGGCAATGAATATTTGGTTTGATTTGGTTTAGTTTATCGCTCTACGATCATTTTGTGGATACGTTAGGCTAATTAGGCCGCGACCTACAGTTTAAAGTGAATTCCGAACCACTAAAAAACACCCATGCCACTGCCATGATTCGAACATGAAGGCTGTGCCAATGAAGAAGTTATATGCATTTTTATAATTCTATTTATTATTATAATTCTATTTTATGTTATTTTATAATTCTATTCTATTCATCAAAATGTTCAGATTTTTATACATATTTAAATTTAATAAGCCAATAAAAGAATACCAGAAAGGTTCGAGCAGGCTAGTGGTTAGGATATTGGGTTCTGAACTTAAGGAACCGGATTTGAAAAGTAAAGCCTAACCCAAATTTTCTATGTCGAGGTTGCCTGGAACAATAAGTCAATAGATCAGAATGTCTTATCGTTTGACTCGAAAAAGTGGGAAGGAAGATGTGAATCCTCCAGATAACATTCTGTGGAGTTTCGTTCGAAATTGTGGTGATAAAATGTGGGTGCAGTTTAATAATGATGTACTTTTAGTAGCGCCTAATCTATTTGCATATCTATATGAAGAATGTCTGGCATTCAAAATAGTGCTTTCGGATATAAAGTTCTTTCTTACTTTTGGATATTTGATATGTCAGAGGATGCATCTTATAAGATAGCAAAGATACTTCAATTTCTACCGAAACGCTATGGGGTACGCACCTTTTATTTCTGGGTGTTATTACTTTTCTATTCACTTTTATTTCAAGTACTAGTTGTACTTCATATGTTTTAATCATTGTTCAACTGTTAAAATATTACGATCTATTTGATCTGCAATCCATTTTTTTTTCTTTCAAATTTACCTAACTTATTAATTTTCTTTTGGTTGCCGGAAAGTACGACCAATGATTCTTTTCTTTTAAAATTAAATTGGCAATAGAATCAAGAATTTCAAGTTTTAAAGTAGTTTCTTTATAAATGTTTAATTTTCCTCTTTGTCAATTTCTTTTATCTCTAGTATTTTAACAGTATTTGGTACATGAATCTCCATCACCTACTCAAGTCAATTCAAGTCCAATAGGATAGTATATATTTTCGTAGAAGAGTAATCGTCTTTTCTACATAATTTAAAATTAGATCGAGTTTTTAAGAAGAACGTTTATAATAAAAGCATTTTGAATTTTAAGAAGAACGTTTATAATAAAAGCATTTTGAATTTTAAGAAGAACGTTTATAATAAAAGCATTTTGAATTTTAAGAAGAACGTTTATAATAAAAGCATTTTTGAATTTTAAGAAGAACGTTTATAATAAAAGCATTTTGAATTTTAAGAAGAACGTTTATAATAAAAGCATTTTGAATTTTAAGAAGAACGTTTATAATAAAAGCATTTTGAATTTTAAGAAGAACGTTTATAATAAAAGCATTTTGAATTTTAAGAAGAACGTTTAAGTTTTTACCTTCTTTTTGGAGGATACAGGGACATGCATCAAACTAGTTTTATTTATTGTTTAAAATTAAGAACAAGATAAAGAAACTTGAGTTCAAGAAAGAATTCCAGACAAGATTGTTCTTTTAGCGAAATTCCAGATGTGAACTGCAAATGACAAGCGACTTAAAAAGAAGATGCATCAAGTTAGTGACAGAAGTTATGTGTCGTTGCCAGCGAATATGTCAAATATTCCAAAATAACGTACACAAAAAATTTTCGTTTGGAATGGAGCTATTATATATATTTTCTGAGAAAAATGTAAAGAATTTCGAAGAAAATTTAAGATATTTATTACGTTAAAAATTATTTCTTAATTTTTCAATAGTTTTTTTGTTTTGTTTGTGTGTGGATCAATCAACATCTCACATGTTTCAAATGGAATTTACTACCGTATTATTTTTGATATCCATATTAAATAATACAAATATCAATTAATCATTTAATTCTCTAATATAACTATGACAGATTCCTTTACAATACTATATTAAGATAATAAAATGAAAAAAGATAATTGTTTTAATTATTAGAAATAAATTTCATATTAGTAGTTCAAAATTTTAAATTATAATATTTTAGAAATATTTAAAAAAAATTTTATACCAGATAATAAACTCTTTTTTCATTAATTTCAAAATTTCTGAAGTTTAGTAAACAATTAATTAAACCTAATTAATATATATATATATAGAATGTTCCTTAAGAATATCCATAACATTATAAATGACCATTATTTTGTCTTTGCTTTATTGAACATTACGATTTTCATTTTATCCAACATTACATTTCCATTGATGCATGGAAACATTTCGTTATTACATAACTAATCTAATTATTTAATTAATTAGGGGAATTCTATACTTTAGGGTTCCGATTTCGCCAAGTCTCTTTTCGACGCCAAATGAAATTGCCAAAGAGCAGCGAAAAAAATACTGTCACGGCCATATTGTTTGTTTAGGCGAGGACTTGGCGAAAACCGCAAGAAAAAAATAATTGCCAAATAAACAAGCGGAATCTTAAAATCCCTTAATTCATAATAAAGTGTTTTAATCAAGCATAGTATAGAGCATGTGAACCACGAAACAGTTAAAACAACTTGGCGATGCTTTTTGGTCGCCTATTGAAAAAAAAAATCACCAGTTCCTATGGATACGACACCTGTAATTTCTAATAGCTTAGCAAGGTAAATGTTTTTATTTGAAAGGACGGATCATTCGGAAGTCATTTGTTACATTTTCCATAATGTCATTGAAAGTCATTATGAGATGATAACTGAAATCATATTCTGATTCTTTACGGCTATTTTTACGAATCTATATTCTTAAAGTATATTCAATCTTATTTTGGCATGGTATTCACATTATTGGGAGAAAAATAAAAAAAATTTCATTTCTTAGAGATTTTCCGGATATGGCTATTAGATTGGATGACCGAAAAATGAGTATTTTGCACTCTGACAAATAGTAGTGAAAAAAAATTGTTTATTTATCCAACGCAAACATTAAAGTATATTACTATTCTTTGGACATATAATGAAATGGAGACAGTGGTAAGGCAAAAAAAAACTGAATCTATTTTCAAATACAGCGAATACGTTTTTTAATGCAAAACACAACAAACACAAATATAGAATTCTATTTGTGTAATAGCCTTTACACTTTTTACACAATAATGATTTAGAATAATTATTTTCAAATTATTTTTAAAAAAATTTTTAAGTTTGCTCTTTACCAATTTCTTTATGACTTGGAAATATGTTGTCAAAAACAATGAAGAAAAAGTTTTTGTTGGTTGTTTGCAATATTAGACACTTTGACATGAGGTCCTCCGATTCCAGATCAATAGGTATGTAGCAGGTTTAGCGTTACTCAGGCTGAATTATGGGCCCTGCTATCCTAAAACAATGCACGCTGATATTATACTACTGCTACTTCTACTATGCCACATCACTGTGATAAAAGCTGAAATGGCCTTTTGAGAATGAACTTGGTGAAGTTTGCTATTGCATTTTGGAACAATCACCTTCAGAGCGACATTTGGGATATATATATACAGAGAGAGAGAGAGAATATTTATATATATCTAGAACCGGGAGCCAGGATTAAAATTTGGACATGCTTTAATGTGTAGAACGATGCCCACTCGAAAAATAAACTAAAACGTGTATTGCAGTTACTGTTTCTTGAAATGATGTGATTCGATAATAACTGAGTGTACGTAAATATGCCGTCAAAACAATCAGACTACTTGATGGGAGTTTTCCAGGGTTCTCTTTTCCAGGCAACACTCAATTGCGGAGTAGTTATCTTTAAAAGTCTCTAGTCAAGTTTTCTTACTCGTCGATGGGCAGTTCATTTGTATCTATTGTTTTTGTGTTCATTACTACAACACAAAAATGGGGCCTATGGTCGAGTGGCTAGCGCTCTGGCGCTCGCTACCACAGGTCTCGGACTCGAGTCCCGGCGGTGGATGTTTGTAGTGGTATGGAATCCGCTTTAAAACGTAGGTCCCAGTCTAATATCATAGAGCGTTGTGGGGGTAGTGTTGCTCGCGTCCGTAGTATATCTTCAAGCTAGACGTGCATCCTGCGTAGTGCTAAATGAGTAACAGCGGTGCAGTCCTTGCTTATGTTATAAAGAGAACTGTCTCTGTATTGCCAGCTGCATTAGTACAAAAAAAAGACTACAAATTAGTACCGGTACATTTTTTGGAGGGGGGGAGTGATTGTCCTAAAAAGTACTTCCCATTACAACTAAAGAAATAATGCGAAAATTTAAAGAACTTCTATGAATTTTCGCATTGTTTCTTTAGTTAAAAACCAAGAATAAAATCTGGACTTCGTTTAATGCGCAGAAGGACGCCCACTCGATTCAGCTAAAAGTTGTGTTACAGTTACTGATGACGATGTGATATGATATTAATTCAGTGCATGTAAACACGCCGTCCAGACAATCAGACTACCTAATGGGAGTTTTCCAGGGTTTTCTGCCAGGCAACACTCAATTGCAGAATAGTTGCCTTTAAAAGGTCTCTAGTCAGGTTTTCATACTCATCGATGAGCAGTTCATTTGTATATATTATTTTGGTGCTGGGCCTGATGCTTAAGTGATTAACGCTCTGGTGCTCGGTGTCACAGGTTTCGGGTTCGAATCCCGGCGGTGTCTTGGATGTTTGTAATGGTTCGGATTCCACTTTAAGCCGTAGGTCCTGGTCTAATATGAATGTAGAATGTTGAGTGTGGGGCTGACAACCGTACCCCGTAAAAGGTCAACGTCACGAAGCCAAGTAAGACTTCTACCTAAGCGTGCTCCATCCCAACAAAATCTGCCCCCCTTTCCCTCCTTCTATGAGACCATATGGGTTCTTGGACTTGGTCTAGATGTTGCTGTCTACCAAGTGGTATAAAAAACAACAACAACAACAACATTTTGATGCTCATTACTACAACACAAAAATAATAGACTACAAAATAACACCGGTACATATTTTTGTAGGGGAAAAGCGTCCTAAAAAGTACTTCACATAGTATTTCAGCTACAACTAAAGAAACAACGCAAAAATTCAAAGAACTTCTATGAAAAACAATAATAGCCGATTCCCCAAATCGCCGCAAATGCCTCAGCGAAACAACTTGCACATAAAAAAAAAGAACATTCTCCGTCTGCCTGTTTGAAGACTGCAGACTCCCCCAAGAGGCATTGCCCTGTGACACCAAGCGATTTGCTTGAGGAGGCATGAGGATAGAGCACTGCCCACCGCAATTTACGGCCGCTACTCGAGCCGTGGTATCAACAGTCCTCAAAGGACACCAGTCGCGCGGAAAGCTGCCTAATTGAATGGCTTGGCGAAAACGGGTCTCGCCAATTAAGTGGATCCCATCGCTTGGCTCGGCAGAAAGGGATTAAAATGTTTCGCCTCTTCAGATTGGATTAATTCGAGTGCCCTTAAATTGGGAGGTACCACCACTCTTGTTCGTAAAAGAGTGTGATGTATTTTTTACAGATAAAAACTCCAGCTTTATAAGATGGAGTTATTATTATTTATTAATAATAACTCTTTTATATCATAAAATTTTAACAAAATAATGACTATAACAAGGAAAAAAATGTTTGGATTGAAAACAATTTTAATTATAAGCATTTTCAAAATCACTAATAAGTATTATCTGATTGGGAATGAATGGCCAATTTTAAATCTAAAATAAATTTGTCTAAGGATAAATCTGTTAAAAAAAAATTGTCCATCTGTTGGGCTTGCTGAGGACAAGTTTGTCGCTCTACGGTCATTTTTTTTTTCTTTTGCACACTTTGGGCTAGTTAGACCGGGACCTACAGCTTAACGTGGATCCTGAACCACTAGCAATCATCCATGCCAATGTCAGGATTCGAACTTGAAGCCTGTAGTACTAATGGTCCCAGGGCCATCAAGCTGCCAGGTCTTTGAGGAGAAATGTGAATCCCTTGACGACCAATGTTTGGGAATATTCAGTGTTTATTCGCTAATAATGTGGATGCAGTGTAGCAGGGCTTTTCGGGGTTGAACTCTCGGTAAGGTTGAAACTGGCCTTGATAAAGTGGATGCAGTGTAGTAGAGCTTTTCATGGTTGAACTGTATTACTACTACACCACACCACATCACTATGCTTAGAGTTGAGTTGCCCCTATACAGTTTGGGAATGATGTGGGTAAGAAGACTGACTGGGCTCTGTGATGCTGTACAGTTATAGGAGACAGGGACCTACGGCCGAATCACTACAAACATCCACGATCCAGCCAGGACTTCAACCCGAAACCTGTGGCACCTTGCGCCAGAGTGCTAGACACTCGGCCATTCAGGTCCCATGATTGAACTCTGGTAAGGTTGAATCAGGCCTTCATAATATGGATGCAGTGTATCAGGCCTTTCCGTGGATTTGTTGTAGACATTGTTTCAACAAAAGATTAGGCTCGATAGCGTTTGTGATATTCAGCATCTTGCCCCTTAGTCGGACTACCGGGTGGGAGTTTTCCGGGTGTGTTCCCATACGATACACAAATGCAGGGTAGTTGCCCGTAAAATTCCTCCCGGAAGGCAGTGGCTTTTTTCTTCGGCGATAAGGAGCCATGTCTGACTACTACCTACGGATGCACCATCCCAATAGAAGCTACCCCCACCCCCCTTCCCTGTGTAGATACTCATGTGATGTCCGTCCCGCGCTGCAGGACACTAAGCTTAGACACAACAACAACACATATTTAATTAATTTATATATAATAAAAATATGTTATATTATAAAAAAATCAACTTCAGAATTTTATGCGTCATATTATGTAATTTAAAAAGTGTTTTAATCTCTACAGATATTCGGTTCGATTTTTGTAATGCCCAAGTTCAAAAGTGATAGTCAAATGGTTCTTATTTGTAGCTTTTTTTTATACCCATGCCTAAAATTCGGAAATATACTTTCAACCTTTCAAATCTTTCAGATTCACATTCACTCAAGTTCATTCAAACATTCAAGTGCATTTTAATGTATTATTTTGTAACAAATCCAATCGATTTTCTTCGTCGTTTTCAATGCCTTTTGTTTTTGCAATTTTAAAAGATAGCATATGTTTGGCAATAGACATCAGAAATTAAAACAAAAAAGTAGGTAGAGAGAGATCATACACCCAAGTTAGCACGTTATTGAGAAATCTTCTGTTTTTTTAGCCAACACTAAAATAGAAAAAATCGAATGAAACATTTTCCTGATATTTAAAAGTTCAATTTTTTATTAAAGATGGGCCATGTTCCCTATTTTATCCTGAAAATCTTTGAAAAGAATCACCAGTTGTATTTTTTTAAAAGTGTAATGAACATTAGATGACGCAGGTAGCAAGCAAAGTATCTGCGCATCTATCTGTGCTCCAAGGGAAATTAAATCACAACGACCTAATATTTAAAAGTTTTCATTTTTTTTTTTAAAGTTGGGCCGTGCTCCCTATTTCTTCCTTAAAATCTTTCAAAATAATTGCCAGTTGTATTTTTTTAAAAAGTGAAATAGACATTAGATGACGCAGGTAGCAAGCAATGTATCTGCGCATCTATCTCTGTTCTAAAGGGGACTTAAATCACAACGACCGGAAGTCGTTGGATTTCATTTTCCTCGAAATAAATAGACGATTAAAAGGACCTTGAAGAACACGCCTGATCTTTGCTCCCCAAGATTCTCCTGCTGCAACCGTTGTTAAACCATAAAACACATACCTGGCCAATACTGATAAGCAGGCATGGGACAGGCAGTCCATGAGTAGTCGGCCATGGAAACAATGGCCAATTATTGTACCTCTTCCAATTTGGTTTCGCTTGGTGAATCTGCAGAACATTTGAAGAAGCTTTGAACTCACCCTCTCGGAGAAGGTTACATCTTGAAGACAAAAGATGAGGAATTGCATGGGGTTGGGTTCGTTAGATTGGTGAATGGGTCTCTTCGGAAGAGTTAACTACTGTATTGTTCGGTAAATAATTGCCGCTTCAAGAGCTTAACCCTTGGCTCGATTCATGGTCAGGCTTCACTGAGTTAAAGACCCTTTGCTACTATCTCTGAGGTGTTATCTGTACTGGACCAAAATCATCCCAATTTCGATGAATAGGCAGCTCCTTTGTGGATTAAAACGCGTACCATTTGTCGGATAGTCACGCAGCTTGGTTTCTAAAAATATCTTTTGTTTGATTATCAAGTCAGGTTTAATCGGCTAGTTGAGTCAAATTAATTTAATCTCTTACCATCACAGTCAGTAAAATTATTTTCTTTACTAGTCGGCACTCTGTCCTGTCATTTCCAGGAACTTTCCAGAAGCACAATACAATGAATGAATGACGATAATACTAACGGTCTGTTAAATGGTTCGTTGTTTCAGAAGTTAGTAGTCACTTAAAGCGAAATGGCGCATTTCTAAAAGTAATCCGAAACCTACATAACTATATTTTATAAAAGTTTAATTGCTAGTTGAATCTTATTAAATTAATCTTTTATCATTGCTGGTCAGTAAAATTATTATCCTTACTAAACACTCATTCCTGTTATTACCAGGAACTTTCCCCATGCACAATAGAGAGTTTTTGCATAACGTTTTCTTTTCTTCCTAGCTCGCATGCTCATAGGAATAGCTCAGTAGTGAAGTATTACAGATAAGTATGCGCAATAGGTACAATTTTTCTTATGAGCATGCGCGGTAGGAAGAAAAAAATATCGGATGATAAAAAAAAGTTATGCAAAAACTCTCTATTATTTGAATGAATGACGCTGATACTAACGATCTGTTAGATGGTTCTCTATTTCAGAAGTGAATCACTCAAAGCGAAATGGCGCCTTCCTAACAATAGTCGGAAACTTACATTTCATAAAAGTTTAATCGGCTAGTTGAATCAAATTTAATTAATCTTTTACCATCGCTGTCAGTAAAATTATTTTCCTTACTAGTAGGTACTCTGTCCTGTTATTTCCAGGAATATTCCCTATGCACAATACCTGAATGAATGATACTAATATTAACGATCTTTTGGATGATTCGCTGTTGCAGAAATGACCTTAAAGCGAAATGGCGCATTCTTAGCAATTTGGTTTGTCGCTCTATGGTCATTTTGTGCACACTTTAGGCTACTTAGACCTGAACATACAGTTTAACGTGGATTTCAAACCACTCACAAACATCCATGGCACCAATCGAATTCGAACCTGAAGCCTGTGTACCAAAAGTCAGAGTGATAGCCAATTGACCATTAGGCCACGTTCTTAGCAATAGTCCGAAACTCACATAACTATATTTCATAAAAGTATAATAAATTTTCTGAAAATTGAAAAAGTATATTGTAGTTAAATACTTTTACTGCGTATATTCCTAGGATAACAATTAACGTAACATGGTCGGCCTGCTGCACTTTAACTATATCTTACCACCACAATTTTTAACTAACACACACAAGTATATACTGTTAAAGCTACTGGATATACGCTGAGTATATAATATTAAATTCATTGGCTGGAATGACCTTCCATTGAGTTGAAGGTGGAAGGTAGCAAGATGTAGTTAAAGTGCAACAGACCGACCATGATATACCTTGAATAACAATGAATCTGATAAATATCTGACATTTTTGTGATTAAGGACTTCTATCAAAGTCTCCAACAGTTTTAAATAGCAGAATAATCTATTTGAAGATGCATTACAAAAAGAAGCTAACGGATATACTATACAGAAAAAAACCAGATCTCGTTTTTTCCACACTCTTTATTAATATCAAGCGAGGCTAGTATATTCCACCGAATACTAAAATGTCATGTCATAAAACGTCAGTCATTCGAAATATTGATCATCTTTCCACTTAAGCTTTTGATTATCTGACGCTCAGCAACATGAGATTTTAGTATCTACTGGAAAACCCACTTTAAGGAACACTTATATTCAAGGTTTAGCTCCACTTGAGGCCTGTTGGCATGTGTTGATGTCACTGAAGTGAAAACGCACCGATTCGTTTGAGATTATGAGAGTATTAATAATCGAACATGCTGATTGTAATTGGTTGGTGTCCTCCAATAAAACAAACAAATGTCGCCGCGCTCTTTGAACGCCATCTCTGCCGATGACTTTTTAGCATGCATTGAGGATTGGAAAAAAAGTTGGCATAAGTGCATTGTGTCCGGAGGGGATTACTTTGAAGGCGATGAAATAAATTTGGAAGAATAAATAAAGAGTTTTTTTAAAAAAAAATAATTGGTCTTATTTTCAGGGCACAGTAGTATTTAAGCAATAAAGCTTGATATCACTTACAGTATTTGGTATTCACTTATAGCACTTTTAGGATTTTTTTCCATATCTTATCTTAAAAAGCAGTTTTCGAGATAATGGCCAATTCAATTTTGTTAACAAGCATATCATTTGACTGGGATTTTTATTAAGTGCTGTTATACGAGGTATGATTTTTTTAAAACCTTAACAATTTGAATAACATAACAGAACTGACAATAATTGGTAATAACTATTTAAATTATACCTTAAAATAATTCCTTTTGGGCTTAAAGAGGTGCTATGAAATTTTATATAATCATTAGATTAATAAAGAAAATTCAAATAAAGATTTCGCTTCAATCGCATTCAATTGCGTTTAGCTTCAATAGCTATATTTATTTATATTCTTACAATTTTACCTTTTTTTTACATTTTATTTAATTTTCAATTTTTTTTTCCCTTTCTTATATTTTTATTCTTAAATATTTACTTTTACTTTTATTTTTATTCCTACATTTTTTAAAATTTTTTTTCTTTTTTTTGCAATTTTTAAAAACTTTTTTTTACAATTCTTACATTTTTACTTTTACTTTTATTTTTCGTTTCAAATTTTTTGCTTTTTAATTCTGTTTTACATTTTTTTGCATTTTTAATTCTTTTTTTACATTTTTACTTTAATTTTAATTTTTATTCTTACATTTTTTTTTTTTTTCCATTTTTATCTTATTCTATTTTGATATTTTGTTATGTAATACAGACTTACGACGTTCATAAAAAAATTGCATAATTCCCATTCCATTCAATTAACGATTCATGCAATATATTTACTATACATTTTGAAAATCAGTATTTTTATGATTTGTACTTTTCAGCGTGTTTAACATATTTAATGTAATTGATAACGAGTTTTATAACAAAATAAAGTTTAATTTTGTAAAAACATAAGCATGTATTATTAAAGACGAATAAGGTTACGCGAAACTTAAATTAACCCAAATGAAAACTATATTTTCAGCTCCTCACATAACATAAACGCTTACGATAATTTAGAAATGTGTTGTGCATCACTGGATATGAATTACCCCATACAAAACATAACTACTCTTTATTATGAATTCAGGGTCTACAAAGGATGTGTAACTTCAAACATCCATTTCTCCTTTTTCATAACAGAAAATATAAATTCATCACAAATTATATGTTTTCCTCGCCAATTCTACCTCTTCCACGAAAATTATTATCGATTTCACTCTACCCTTCAATTGAAGAGAAAGAAAAACAAACTACATCATTGTGAAATTTAACACATAAGGGAAAAAGAAAAAGAAAATTAAAGAAAAGAAGCCAAATTATCGCCAAAAACGATATTTATAACAATTATGCAATATATATTTACTATACATTTTGAAGAAGGATATTTAATGTTATTTTTTAACCAATTGTTACTAAATTAGATTAATCAATTGTTACTGTTTAGAAATTAATCACATAACTTATTACTACTGTGTCCAAAAAGTAAGACCAGTTTTCAATTAAAATTTTCCCGGCATATGGTATTTCAATTTTTTTTCTGCTTTAGGTTGTTAGCACTGTCCTTGACATCTGTGTGAAATTTTACGTCAAAATATTCATTAGTGCTTGAGTTACGCTTGGTTTTGTGAGATGCTAAAACTGATTCCGGCGAATTAATCGAGCAAAGAATTTGCATTATATTTTGTTTGCGGAAACGTATAGAATGTAGCAGAAGGCATTCGGTGAGCATTCCTATATTGGAAAGAAATGTTTACAAGTGGTGTAAACAGTTCAAAGAAGGCAGATTCAAGGCAAAGAAGGCAGCTCATGTTCAAAAAATTAAAGATTTGGTGCTTGCAAACCGTCGATTTACAATTAGAGACCTTACTGATGATATTGAAATTTCAAAATTCCATTTTAAAAGATGTTTTGGGCCTCAAATGCGTCAAATCTTGTTTAGTACCGAAAACACTGAATGCGCCAGCTCACACTTCATTGATTCTTCGTGACTTTTTCGCCAAAAGTGAAACCCATGTCGTTCCACAACCACTGTATTCACCTGATTTAGCATCGTGCTACTTCTGGCTATTTTCTAAACTGAAAAGATCACTCCGGGGACAAAGTTTTGAGTCGATTGAAGAGACATTTCAAAAATCGCCGGAATCAGTTTTGGCATATCACAAAACCGAGCGTAACTCAAGCACTAATGAATATTTTGACGTAAAATTTCACACAGATGTCAAGGACAGTGCCAAAAACCTAAACAAGAAAAAAAAATTGAAGTACCATATGCCCGGGAAATTTAAACTTACTTTTTGGACACAGTAGTATATGTTTTCCTCGCCAATACTACCTCTTCCACGAAAATCATTATCGATTTCACTCTACCCTTTAATTGAAGAGAAAGAAAAACATACTACATCATTGTGAAATTTAAAACATAAGGTTAAAAAGAAGAAAAAAAATTTAAAAAAGAAGCCAAATTATCGCCAAACACATATCTCGGTTTCGAAACAAGAGATAAAAAAACAGACGCCAAAGCACCATCTGGCGATCTCGAAGCAAAAGTGTCGTGTTATTCCCTTTTTCCCTTCTTTTTTTTTTCCCCTCCCCCTTTCCGCTTCGGTGGTTCTCGTTCGAGGCAAAAGTGGTCTTAAAGAAGGGGGATGGAAAGGGAAAAAAAAAAAAAAAAAATTGTTCCAAAAGGGGATCGAGACGTCGTGCAAGGTCACATCCGGACGAAAAACATCGTTCTTCCCATGGTAGAGAATCCACTCTAAGAACGATTATTTCATTTTTTATTTTATTTTTTTTTTCTTGAGGGGGAGAAACTGGCAAGAAAGGAACTGAGTGTGGGAAAAATCGGTGACTGAATGAATGAGTTTGCGTACTACTACGATGTCGTTCGTGAGTAGGGGGAGGGGGATGGGAAGAGAGATCATTCAGAAATTTTCGAAATTAACCACTAACCGCATAATCTCTATTTACGTCTTTTTCAAAGGAATGCACCTTGACTTCGACTCAAATGAGCCACCGCCTATCGGCAGTAGTGGGTGGATGAAGGCAGACGATATTAATTGTTTACGAATACTTCCTCGTAGGATTCGTTTAAAGAAAATGTGTTGGTGAGTTATCTTTATTACAAGGATGCACACTTTTTAAGACAGTGACTTGAATTTTTATTGTGGACATTTTATAAGACCCTTGTGCATTATAAAATGTCCACAATAAAAATAAATAAATAAATGTGTTGTTGAATTTCAGTTTATCATCATTTAACAATTAGTTCTTTAAGGAAGTCAGAATTTATGACATCAAATTATAATCAAATTAATTTTCATAAGCACTACAATTCATAAGACTACGACCTGAATTTTTATTGTAGACATTTTATAAGAACTTTGAGCATTATAAAATGTCCACGATACAAATAAGTAAATAAATGTGTTGATGAATTTCAGTTTACCATCAATTGGTTCTTTAAGAAAGTTCGAATTTATAACACAAAACGATAATCAAATTCATTTTCATAAACATTACAAATCCTCAGACAAAAAATTTAAGAAAAATTAAATCATTAACGATTAGATTATCGATAAATTAATTACCAATAATGCTGGTCTAGCAAAAATTAATGCATTAACACTCTGATTTATTGCTCATAACAGATGTAAATTTTTACTCTTCTAATTCAACTTTTTTACTGTGAAGAGATCTACTTTAATACATTTGAGTTCAATTATTAACTAAGTTTACTTATTATAATAGTAGTAGTGGGTGGATAGAGGCAGACGATATTAATTGTTTACGAATACTTCCTCAAAGGTTTCGTTTAACGAAAATGTGTTGGTGAGTTATCTTCATGACAAGGGTGCAGACTTTTTAAGATTACGACTTGAATTTTTATTGTGTACATTTTATTAGCTCCTTGTGCATTATAAAATGTCAATAATAAAAATAAACAAAGAAAATTTGTTAATGAATTTCAGTTTATCATCATTTAGCCCTTAGTTCTGTAAAGAAGTTCGAATTTATAACTCCAAGCAGTAATCAAATTCATTTTCATAAGCACTACTAATCCTCAGACGAAAATTTTGAAAATATTTTAATTAATATCGATTAGATCATTACTCAATTAATTACTAATAATGATGGTTTTGCAAAAATTAATGCATTTTGCTCACCACAGGTATAAGATACGTTAAAACTCTTCAAATTTAACTATTTTCTTCATTGGTGCAACAGTCCCTTGGTGGGTCAATGCCATCTGCCTGTTGTCAGATATGCAGACAGGAGAAACTTTTCTTTTCATGGGTAGGGTTGTCAGCCTTACACCCTATAGTAATATTAGTCCGGGGTCTACGATTTAAAGTGGATTCTGAACCACTACAAACATTTATGGCATCTCTGGGACTCGAGCCAGAAATCTGTGGCACCGAGCTCCAGAGCATTAATCACTCGGCCATCAGGTCCCTTTATTACTTTATTGTGAAGAAATCTACTTTAATACATTAGAGTTCAACTACTAATTAAAATTTCTTATTTTAATGCTTAAATGTGTATTTAATTAACAATCTAATTGTACAAAATAATGTTTAGAAAACAAAAATCACTAATTTCTTTTAAATAATGGTCTCTAATGATTACTAAAAGTTAACTTATTATTGTTAACAAAATAAAGATTTCAACAAATAGATGAGTTTTAAAGATTTTTCTATTACTAAGATTTTTCTATTATTAACATTAATTAATTAATGTTAATTAGCTAGAGTATATAACGTGTTTAAAAGAAAAAGTAACATTCTCTATTTCTTTGAATTATAATTAGTTGCTTTATTTAATTATATTTAATTTATTTGATTAATTTTATATAAATATATATTATTATTAATTATAATATAAATATAAAATTAATAATTACAAAAATAATAATTATTGTAATTATTATTTATATTACTATTTATGATTTATCTATATTATTTGATTTATATTTATTTAATTTTATTATATTTTATTAATAATATTTATTAATAAAATATTTTTATTAAAATTATTTAAAAATATTTTATTGTTATATTCATTTATTTATTTATTATTCTTATATTTTTATTATTACATTTTGTATATTATATATTTATTTATTTATATTTATTATATTATATGAAAATATAAATAAATTTATTTATTTATTATATTTTTCTTTTGATTTTATAATCTACAAGCATTTATTTGTCTATGCATAAACAGCTATATTGTTTTCCAATTGCATGAACTGTAACTTGCGGTTATTCATCGTTGAGACATCAGATGTGTGCAGCAGATTGAGTGTTAACCAGGGTGCACCAAAGAAGACCAATTACACTGTCCCATCACATTTTGAAAAAACCCGCAAGAGTTGATTGTTTTCTGGTTTGATGAAATATTGTCAATATACAAAATAATAAAAAAAAAAAGTGTATAAAAAAATCAGATACTTTAGCATGACGTCCTTCATCACCAGAAATATAAGTAAGTAGCAGATTCAATGTTAACCAGGATGCACCAGAGGACCCATTACACCGTCCCATCACATTTCGAAAGAAACCCTCAAGAGTTGGTTGTTCTCTGGTTTGATGAAATGTTGCAATACAAAATGAACAAAAAATTTACAAAAAACGAGTCGGATACTTTAACATGAGATCATTCATCACTAGTAAATGTAAGTATGTAGAAAATTTAGCATTAACCAGGATGCACCACAGAGAACCCATTACTCTGTCCCATCACATTTCGAAAGAAACCAGCAAGAGTTAGTTGTTTTCTGATTTGATGAAATTTTGTCAACACAAAATAAACAACAACAACAAAAAAAAAAAGGATAAAAAAAGAATCGGATACTTTAACATGAGATCATTCACTACCAAAAATGTAAGTATACAGCAGATTCAGTGTTACCCACGGTCCAACAAAAGCTTCTATACTACACCCACATTTTTACCCCAACAATTTTTAAAGAACACCCCTCCCCTTAGCAGGAATCATTCATAAATAACTATATCGTTTTAAAACACGAAATCGTTTGATATGAGGTGATTCGCCGTTTGAAGGGCATATATGATTATTTACCAATTTATTTACTCAATTTATTATTATTATTTAAAATCTTAAACCTTCAATTCTATATAGATATTTTCTTTAGTAAAATTCACTAAAACTAAAATTCTTTTATTTTCTGTAGCCATCCAATACAGGTTATCTGTTAAATCTTATACATCGAAAAGGCAAATATAAGAAAATGAAGTACATCATTCCGTTTGGTTGAGCAGGGGGGGGCAGGACCGAAAACCACCCTGCTGTGCGATCAGAGAGCAAGACAAAATGTTTCCATCAAGGTTAAACCGCGAGGAACATTCCTCGTCACGCAACACTAGTTTTAAAGACATATTTTGCAAAAGGCAGACGCCGAATATGCGCCGGCAAGTAAAGAAAAAATCACCAAAAATAGATAAAGTAAATGTAATATAAGGGTAACCCTTGTATAACACGGTCGTTAAATTTCCCGAAATATACCGTGTTGTGCGAATCCATGTAATGTGAAATAAAAAAATATTACAAACTGTAAGATTAGGTTTTAAAAGATACTTTTAAGAAATCCTTGATTTCAAAAAACGCAAATAAATAAATAAATAAATAAAAATAAAAATAAAAATAATAATAAATAAATAATAATAACAATAATTAATAGTAATAATAAATAATAATAATAATAATAATAAATAAAATAAAGAAATAGTTGTTGATAACAAGTATTGCAAATTTATATAGTAAAATGCTTGTTTTATATAATTGCTCCTGATCATATTGAATCTTAAGATATGCAAATTTCAATTTTAATTTTAGCAAATGAAATGTGTTTTGAGGCCTGGTAGCCTGTGATAGGGCTCGGTGCCTCAGGTTTCGGGTTCGAGTTCCGGCGGCACCATGGCTGTTTGTAGTAGTTCTGAATCTAATTTAAATCGTATGTACGGTTTTATATGACTGTTAGGCTGACAATCTTACCCGTGAAATAAAAACATCTCCTGTTTCGGAATCTGCCAATAGGCAGACGGCAATTGTCCAACTTGGACTGTAGTACCAGGAAATTAGTTGGTTAGTTTGTAATCTTATAAGAATCCAAAGAAAAGTTAATTCTGCGGATTTAAAATTATTTATAAAGACTGCAATTCTTTGTGTTAAATAACAATTATTAATGACAATTATTACTGACAAAAAATATTTTTGCATTAGCTAATTTTTTAACTAATTCACTACATTTAAATGCTGGCCAAATATACAAATCATAATTTTTTAAAACAGAAATTTTTATGTAATTATTAAATTTTTATGTAAAAATTAATTTTTGTAACTGTAATTACATAAAAATATATAAAAATTAATGGAAACTGATGAAATTTTTTTTTTTAATTTAAATACAAATTGTATTTTCTTCGTTCTTTACAATCCATATTTCCTTAATCATTTTATTATTTTCTGTAGTATTTAAACCGTTCTTCGAAACATCATGCCCATTATAGGGATGGGGTTATGTCTCGAATTGATATTAAGACTTTATCTAATGTCCCCTTCAAATGTGGTCAAATGCGGCCCGAGAAGCTATTAAAAAGATCACAATTATAGATCATATTAATTGTTTTCATTAAATCATTACAAAGTTTATTACGTACGTTGCAAAACAGCTTTATTTTAATCGTAATTTAACTTTTATATTTTATTCAATCTATGAGATGGAAAATAAAAGATAACGATGGAGTCTTAATATCAATTCGAGACATCACCCATACACACCAATGTGGGTGATGTCTCGAATTGACATTAAGACTCCATCTAATGCCCACTTCAAATGCGACCCAAAGAAGCTATAAGATAGAAGACTGTTGCTTTATATAAAAAGATCACAATTATAGATCCTATCGATTGTTTTCATTAAACATTCCAGAGACTAAGTTTGTTACGTAAGTTGCAAAACAGCTTTATTTGAATCGTAGTTTAGCTTTTATATTTAATAAAATCCATCAGACGGAAAGTAAAACATGAAGATGGAAGATGGAGTGTTAATATCTATTCGAAACATCACCCCTATTGATGAGGGGGGAACTAACGTCTTGTATTGATATTAAGACTCCATCTAATCCCCCTTCAATTGCGGCCCAATGAAGTTGAAAGGTAAAAGACTGCTGCTTTACATAAAAAGATCACAATTGCATCGTTTGTTTTTCACCGTTTATCGATTATTTTCAAAATCAATATCGATTGTATTCATTAAAATATTCTAGAGACTAAGTTCATTACGTACACTGCAAAACAGCTTTGTGTTTGTTAATCATGGTTCAGCTTTTATATTTTATCCAATCTCTGAGATGGGAAAAAAAATGATAAAAAGTTGAAGATGGAGTCTTAATATCAATTCGAGACATCACCCCCATTGGTGTGTGGGGGGGATGTCCATTTAATGCTCCCTTCAAATGCGGCCCAAAGAAGCTATAAGACAGAAGACTGTTGCTTCACATAAAAAAAATTACAATTATAGATCATATCAATTGTTTTCATTAAAACATTCCAGAGACTAAGTTTATAACAAAAAACGGTTATTCAAATTATGGAAGATTTTATCGAATCAATTTGATTTAAAATAAACGATGGAGTCTTAAAAACTAATATGGGAATTATAAAACAAACTTAGAAAGACAGAAATGTGTTAACAGGTATTACAACACGTGTATATAATCGCGATACTACCTATTTCCTGGTAAATGTAGGAATAAAATTTCAAACTTGAAATGGTCGAAATAGGTTTTACCAGACATTTTCCGCGAAATCCGATGAAATCCAATTAATAATATATACTTGGTCTTCCTATCTGCTGTGTGATGTAATCAATTCAAAGAGAAAGATTGCCATCGTTGCTTAATACACATGAATAAGAAGATCTGTCACGTTTTAAAACAATAGGAAACACAAGAATGATTATCTAATCTGTTGAAAATGATTGATGGTGTTTTTTATTGAGTGTTTGTAGAAAATAATTAAGTGGAGTTAGCGCTAGGTTTATTTTCTCATGACTTTGATTTCCGTAAAATGAGTCAAGTCGAAATTTTAAATATTAAAAATTTAACGAATTTAATTTATTTTTTTAACAATTTCATTTTTAATTTCTTGACTGTTTGAAGGGGATAGCCGTGTGATTAGTGCTCGGTGCCACAGGTTTCGGATTAGAGTCCCGGCGGTACCATGGATGTTTCTAGTGGTTCGGAATCCACTTTAAACCGTAGGTCCGGGTCTAATATGACTGTACAGAGTTGGGCATAGTGGGGGGCTGACAACTCTAACCTATAAAAGAAAGCATCTCCTGTCTCTAAATCTGCCAGCAGGCAGACGGCCTCGGCTTTTGTTTCTAGCTAGACATTGTTTCAAAAAACGAGGAGACTGTATGACGTGTGTGATGTTCAGCATCTCGCCTAGTTCGTCAGACTATCTGTTGGGAGGTTTTCGGGGTTTCTCTCATACGATAGGCAAATGCGGAGTAGTCCTCCCGGAAGGTACTGCCGCCCTTCTTCAGCGACACGGAGCCAAGTCAGACTTCTACCTACGGGTGTTCAATCAAAACAGAAGCTTTCCTCCTTCCATAAGAACGCACGGATTCATGGACTTTATCTAGATGTTGCTGTCTACCCAGTGTGATAAGAAACAACAAATACAGTGCATTCCATTTTAAAATAAAAATTTTCAAACTTTGTTTAAAAAAATGAAATTGAAAATTCACAAAGCACATTATTAAAAAACATAAAGTCTGTTAGAAAGTAAAAAAATCAAAACACAAAAAAAGTCATTGTATCGTATATACGCAGTAGAAATTCAAAAAATCATTGATTCACCATAAAATCTTTATGGTATAAGAAAATATTTCGAAATGATCCATGTAATATTAAATCTGTTTTATCGATAATAGTGATATATTGTTATATTCGTAACCATTTTTTTTTTAGAAATATTTTGGTGATGACTTCTAAATCTGAAAACCAGATTAATATTTTTTTCTCTTGTAAATAGTAAGTTTTTCATAGAAGAGTTTCACAAACATCGTAAAAAAAATAATGGAATTTGAATAACCATGAAAGAGCTTCTCTATCAATTTATTTCTTAACCAATCTTATTTTCCTTTTTTTTTTAAAAAAAGATTTAACTGTTGGGATTTATTTAACATTCGGAAAATAAAATCCTATCCCCTACCTAAAAATCTTAACTGTTTTAGACAAAAAAGTCTTTAATGTTTTTTTAATATATTTTGACATAAATAGAACAGAATTTTCTTATATGTTTTAAAGACATTTTAATAATATTTATTTTAAAATTTCAAATTTTTTTGAATAACAGATTGTTGCCTGTTAGTTTGAATGGTAGGAAGGTCATTATGGTGCCAACAAAGGTCACCCATTTTTTGTGAAAAATATAACCCTTTTAAAAATTCACTTTCAACAAACTACAATAATCTAAATAATGTATACTTTTAATGATACTAAGAAAGCAAAAGTCGTTTTAAACATCGATTTTTTAACTTTTGTTATAGAATATATATATAATACATTATACACTGAAGTGACAAAAGTCATGGGATACCTCTTAATATCGTGTCGGCCTCCTTTCGCCCGGCGAAGTGCAGCAACTCGACGTGGCATGGACTCAACAAGTCGTTGGAAGTCTTCTGCAGGAATATTGAGCCATGCCGTCTCGATAGACGTCCATAATTGTGAAAGCGTTGATGGTGCAGGATTTTGGGCACGAACAGACCTCTCGATGATGCCCCATAAATGCTCGATGGGATTCATGTCGGGCGATCTAGGTGGCCAGATCATTCGTTGGAATTGTCCAGAAGGTTCTTCAAACCAATCGCGAACAGTTGTGGCCCGGTGACATGGCGCATTGTCATCCATAAAAATCCCATCGTTGTTTGGGTACATGAAGTCCATGAATGGCTGCAAGTGATCTCCAAGTAGATGAACATAAGCATTTCCAGTCAATGTTCGGTCCAGTTGCACCAGAGGACCAAGTCCATGCCATGAAAAAACAGCCCACACCATTACGGAGCCACCACCAGCTTGAACAGTGCCTTGCTGACAGTTTGGGTCCATGACTTCGTGGGGTCTGCGCCACACTCGAACCCTACCATCAGCTCTTACCATCTGAAATCGTGACTCATCGGACCAGGCCATGGTTTTCCATTCATCTAGGGACCAACCGATATGCTCACGTGCCCACGAGAGTCGCTGCAAGCGATGTCGTTCTGTCAGTAAAGGCACTCGAGTCGGTCTTCTGCTGGAATAGCCCAAGAAAGCCAAATTTATCCGCACAGTTCTAACAGACAAGTCCCTTGTACGTCCCACATTGATTTCTGCGGTTATTTGACGCAGTGTTGCTTGTCTGTTAGAATTTACGACTCTTTGCAGACGTCGCCGGTCTCGGTCGTTAAGTGCAGGCGGTCGACCACTGCGCTGTCCATGGTGGGATGTTATGCCTGAAATTTCATACTCTCGGCACACTCTTGACACAGTGGATTTGGGAATGTTGAATTCCCTAACGATTTCCGAAATGGCATGACCCATGCGTTTAGCTCCAACTAACATTCCGCGTTCAAAGTCTGTTAATTCCCGTCGTGCGGTCATCATCACGTCAAAACCTCTTCACATGAATAACTTGAACAGAAATGAAAGCTCTGCGAAAGCACTGCGCATTTATACCTGTTCTACGCGATGCTACTGCCATCTGAAAATTTGCATATTGCTATCCCATGACTTTTGTCACTTCAGTGTAGAGTAGAAGAAGCAGAACATTGAAAATTATGGGTATTTTTTCTGATGCATTTAACAGATTAGAAATTGTTGTTGTTGTGCCTAATACTCAATATCCTGCAGTGCGGGACGGACATCCCATGAGTAATCTACTTAAGGATGGAGGGAAAGGAGTAGAGGGCAGTGCCTTCTGAGAGGACTTTTAAGGGAAACCACCCAGCATTTGCGTGTCGTATGGGTGAAAACCCTGGAAAATTTCCACCAGGCAAGAGACTGAACATCACAAATGCCATTGACTCTCCTCCATTTTTGAAACAGTGCCCACAACAAAGCCACCAGCGGATTGAACCTCAGACCTAACGCTCACGTTGCTACAGAGCTACGAGTCGGGCATAGACATTCTTGTAAAATCTTTTAACAAGTTTTTTTTTTCAGACATTTAAATAATATATAAAATATGTTATATTAAGTTGTGTTATTTATATATATATATATATATATAAACAACATATGTTATATTATTATGTTATGTTTAATATGCCCCTGTCTCATTTACTATTAAACTCTTCAATTTAAAGGTTTAATGATAGATTTATAATTATGAGGAAAAAAATAGAATATATATTTGGAATATATAAATTTTAACATTTATTGAAAAAAAAAAAATTTTTCTTGGACGAATTCAAAATAAAAAATAGAAAAGTAAAAGCACCTTCAATTAAATTTTTTTATTAAATTGTAATCTTCACACAGGAAAAAAATACAATGTTAAAATGTATACCTCTAGCTCCCATAAAAATTCCATACCCGTAACCGTACCCAGCATCTGAGAAACGGTTATGAATCTAACATAGGGGAGATAAAACTTTCTCAGCATTTCGAGATTTTTTTTAAAGCCCCAATGCCGGGAAGTTAACTAAGCATCATTCATTACTGTCATGGATTGCAGTTGTCAGTATTTTTCAGTTTTTATCTCAGATTAAATAGATAAAAATGCACAAATTCTCTGAAGAATTTGACCCAAATTTCAAGCAAAATTCATTAAAATTAGGCCAATATTTCGATATATTTTATATCTTCTAAACTCCTTGACCTTCTATTCATACTCCTTACTAATCCTTCTATTTGTACTCCTTATTCCTCCTCCTATTTGTACTCCTTACTCCTCCTATTTATGAATAGGGACCAGGTGGCTGAGTATTAGTGCAGCCGGGATCTCGGTGCCACAGGTTTCGGGTTTGAGTCCCGGCGGTGGCATGGATATTTGTTAGTGGTTCGGAATCCACTTTAAATTCTAGGTCCTGATCTGTTTAATCCCTCGTGTGCACAAGATGATCGCAGAGCGACAAACCAAACCAAATCCTTATATTAGTGGCCTGATGGCCAACTGGCTAGAACTCTGGCCGTTGGTACCGAAGGCTTCAAGTTCGATTCCTGGCGGGGGCATGGATTCTGTTGGTGGTTCGGAATCCCCGTTAAACTGTTGATTCCGGTCTGTTTAGCCTAAAAAGTGTGCATAATATGATCGTAGAGTGACAAACCAAACCAAATCCTTATATTTATACTCCTTCCTCCTATTTATACTATTTATATATGACTCCTCCTATTTTATTCCTTCAAAACTACTTGACCTTCTTAGCTGAATTATGATTGGGGGTATATTTTTTTGCAAACCAAATATTTTTCGAGGTACCCTTTTTTTAATAAATTACCCAAAAATAATATCATTTATTGTGTTAATTATGCGGCTCTCTTTATATTCACTACACGAAACAGTTACCTAAAAAAATACATTTATATTATGCTGTAAGAAACTGATATACAGGAATGGCTTGAATGAATATTTTTGTTAAAAAAGAAGAAGAAATATTACGAAATCTTCATCTTCCAGGCATTCATTTCTTTTCCTCGAAGACAGGTGTCATTAGTGGAGGGCGTTGGCTTTCATTTGGAAACTTGACATCACGTCGTTTTTTTTTTTTTCCATGTGATATAAAACGTGAAAGGCTTCATAATTGGGAATTTGAAGGAAAAAAACATATAAACTTGACTCTTTCGGGCATCCATGTTTTAATCCCCATAAAACAAACGTTTGTTTATATAGGAACCATAATAATACCACCTCTTCATTTAAGCGTTATTGCGTTCACTAAAATACAATAAATACAATAGCCAACTAAAAATACTAAGTTAAACCTTCACAGCCACATACCCGATGTAAAAACAATATAGCTATCAAAATACTAACTAAATTTTATACATTTTTTTTTTTTCTAATGCAGCTGGAAAACACTTTTTCAACTTTGTTACAGTATCTACTTTTGTTTAATTCTTGTTCTGTGGTCTGATTTTTTTTACTTTTTTTGCTTTTCAAATTTTGTTATGTGCTCATTACTCAATTTTGTCAATTTATTGTTTTTCTTAATTATTATTGATTATTTTCTTAATTACTTATTGTTTTTCTTAATGTAATTAATTAAACATAAAAATGCTAGGATTGTAAAAACAAAATTCTCCAAGTATGTTAGCTGCCTGATGGCTAGTTGGCTAGCCTTTACTACCACAGGCTTCAGGTTCGAATCCTGACGATGTTAATGGTTATAATTTCACACTAAACTGTTGTTCCCGGTCTTATTAGCCTAAAATGTGCAAAAAAATGACCGTAGAGTGACAAACTAAATACAGTATGTTACGGGGTAACAACATTTAAATAAGAAATTTCATAATTGTGGTTAAATATTTTTTTAATTAATTTTTTTTCTATAATTTGCAGATTCATATATTCGCCAATTTTTTTCTTAAGCCATTCTGGGTTATACATAAATGAAACCGGTACGTCTTTCGAAGTACCAAAAGAAAAAAAGATATATTTCGATGTTGTGTCCTTAAATTTTATCTCTATTTTTATAGCCTGCCTCTAACAGTATTTTCCATTTGTTTTGGTGCATTATCAAATGATCAGTTTTATCAAATTATATTTCGATGTTGTGTTCGATGTGTTTTAAAAAATATATTTCGATGTTGTGTCCTTAAATTTTATCCCTATTTTTATAGCCTGCCTCTAACAGTATTTTAAAATTTGTTTTTGGTCCATTAACAAATGATCAGTTTTATCAAATTATATTTCGATGTTGTGTCCGATGTGTTTTAAAAAATATATTTCGATGTTGTGTCCTTAAATTTTATCCCTATTTTTATAGCCTGCCTCTAACAGTATTTTTCATTTGTTTTAGTACATTATCAAATGATAAATTTTATCAAATTATATTTGGATGTTGTGTCCGATTAGTTTTAAAAAATGCATTTCGATGTTGTGTCCTTAAATTCTATCTCTATTTTTATAGTTTTTGTTTTGTTTGTTACCATTGGAGAATTATAATTTTTATCCCTGTAGTATTTCCTGTGTAGTAACAGTATTTTCCATTTGCTTTGATAAATTATCAAATAATAATTTTATCAAATTACGTTTAAAAAGAAGCCCGTATTTGGACGAACGTAACGCATTTATTAAAAAAATAAGAAAAAATCTGGCCTTCGTCTCGTACGACGCTATATTAAATCATTTTTGAACGAAATAAAAATGTGACACAACTTTAAAAGTCATAAATTTCGAAAAAAGACGTTCACACAGATGCCCAAGAAGCACTTCTGCTTATTACTCAGGGACGACACACAACTCTTTCTTTAACGGGGATGGTAAAACTTCCGCCTCTTTGATGTCAATTACTCTCCGATTACACGGGGAAGCATTAAAAAGAAAACGAAGCAGAGATGCTTGAGACATTTAAAAAGGCAACCAGAGATGATACCGACCACTTATTTGTCGAACAATCCCTCTCACTCAGTTCTTATCTTTTTTGGGAAGAAAATTCTTATCACTCCGCGGCTTAACTCCTTTGGGGCTTGACCTCTATTCGAGAACGGAACGCCCGAAAACAAAGCAGCCACTGGGAAGTGACGGAACGCCAATGTTTTTAGGATGCGCGCTCTCTTGGTGAAAAGACAGTTAATTGACGCTTATTTATTTATTTGTTTGTTTTGTTTGGGTATTAGGATTTTCAAGAGGGTCTCGGAACGACTGAGTAAACGTTTCTTTTCTCAAAGTGGGTTCTGTTCGGTGGCAGTTTCTGGGAAATGCTTAAGACTTCCTTTCTCATTTGATATAAATTTATATTTTATAAAACTTAATGCATTTTCTAGACTATAGCTCTTGGATTGTACGTTAGAATTTATTAGGTTTTAGGATTTTATTAAGCATTAGGTATTAGGATTTTCAAGAGGGTCTTAGTAAAGGTGTAATTTCTTGCCTATAACCCTTGGATTGTACGTTATAATTTAAAAGGTATTAGGATTTTTAAGAGGGTTTTCAGAACGCATTGAGTAGAAATAGATTCTGTTCAGTGGCAGTTACTGAATAATGCATTACGTTTTTGCCTACATGAAAAAGGGAAGTCTGAAGACTTCCTTTTTGCATTTGATTTAAATTTATGTTCTATGAAACTTATTGCAATTTTTTATCTATAACCCTTGAATTGTGCTTTAGAATTTATTACGTTTTAGAATTTTTAAGGAGGTCTTAGAATGGTTGAGTAAACATTCTCTTCTCAAAGTGGGTTCTGTTCGGTGGCAGTTCCTGGGAAATGTCGAAGACTTCCTTTTCATTAGACATAAATTTATGTTTATGTATGATTTGTCAATTTTGTAACACATCGGAAACGCGCTCGACAAGGGAGCAAGCAATATTTCTGGCCATATTCGTCGATGCTTTCAGAAACGAAGAACTCGATGGTGATTGGGGGATATGATCAATATTCTTGCTATCTGATGGAAGTTTTCAGGTTTCTGACGACCGATACGTAATTGCCGGTCTTTATCCTTAAAAATCTGGAAGGTATCTCCTCCACTCTGTTAGTGAATTATTCGTGAAGTGGAAAATAATTGCCCAACTTAAGAAAATATGACAATGAAATGTACACCGATCATTTAGGACATGCTATTAAATATTTTCACATCGCAAATTGCTGATATCTGTCTATAGTAAACACAAATTCAAATAGATAGAAAAAATTGTTATATAATGAATAATATATCCTAAATTCTAAAAAAAGAAAAGCAATCGATTTTAATAAAGATCTTATTTGTTAACTAAGAAAAAGTCCCAAAATATCTTAAATTCCTTTTATATAATACAAATAATGAAAAGAAAAAACACACATAAAAACATAAATCCATTCAAAAGAAAAGAAACAAAATTTATTTCCGAAAAAAGGAAACAAAAAATGGGCTCCTAATTCATTTTTAGACTACATGAATATTACATTTCCAATTGCTTTGTTCTTCACATGGAAACAGAATGTTTCAGTTTGTGAGCTATCACACACAAAAAATGTGCCCCAACTCTATTCAATTCCTGATCGTTTATCAAAAGTGCGCATAGGCCAAAAGACATAATCTTATAGTAACACGACAGCTGCAATAGAACAAACATAACTGCTTTTTAGATACTTTTGACAAAAATGACTTCCGAGATCGTTTGCCTTCGAGTAACCTCCCCACAGAAATGGAAGTCTCGACCACGAAGGATTCGTTGGAACAATGAGAAGAGACCAGCTGCCAAAGTAACGACTTTTTATTCCCCCTCTCTCTCTAGATATAATCGTTAATATCTCTAGCTTGCAATCACAATGCTTATAGTTAGTTATGTTTTTCCCCCCTTAGAAGTTAAAAGACAAAAAAAAAAAAAATTGGACTATTTCCCCCAGAACTGAGAGAGACTACATACCATTATCGATTCTTAATTTGATTTGTATATACAATTGTATAGGAATGCACATTAAAAGGCCTTTTAAATATCATTATATGTCATTTATTTTAGTATCATTAAAGGACGACTTATTATTTTTTTTATTACAGTCTTTGGCTTCCAGTCACAATGCTTACATTTACAGTATTGGGTTTTTCCTGTCTTTGTGTAAAAAGTTACTGCATACATACTCAATTTGTCAAAAGATTAAACAACATGAAGCCATTTGAAAAGCCAATTCAAATGAGAGATTTAACTATCTTCAGTTTACAGTTAGGCGAATTTACAGTATCTGTTTTTTTCCTGTTTACGTTTGTTACATACATACTCAATCAGTCAAAATAGTAAACAACATGTAGTCATTTGAAAAGTCATTTGAAGATAGTTAAATCTTCAGCTTCCTGAAATCTAGTTAAATCTGTAAAAACTTAAGTACATATATACTCAATCAGTCAAAGTATTAAACAACATGTAGTCATTTGAAAAGCTAATTCAAATGAGAGATTTAACTATCTTCAGCTTCCAGTTATAGTGCTTACATTTAGGCGAATTAACAATATCGGCTTTTTCCTGTATTTGTTTGCGTAAAAAGTTATTAAGTTACGGTATTTTTATACTCAATCAGTCAAAATATTAAACAACATGAAGCCATTTGAAAAGCCAATTCAAATGACTGACTGGTTGGCGTATTCTTTTGGAGCTATTTAACCCCTGGGGGCTCCATCTCCGATATGGTATTGTAAATACAATTGAAACAATGAAATTTGCCCAGAATGTATTTACAAATATAATAAAATTAACTTACAATAATAAACAAATGAAAGAAAAGAAAAATATTTAAAAATTAAACTAGAAATTAAATTAATTGGGGACGTAAGAGTCAATCTTCTGGATTGCTCTATTTTTGTGACTAATAAGCGTGTCAAAAATTTGAATAGAGATGTGTTTAAGAAAATCTTCAAAAGAATGAATGTTAATAGCTTTATAGATATCAGAATTGTGCATGAACCATTTAGCAGAGGTAATTTGGCAGATAGTGATATTTTGTAAAGTTTCAAAAGTTTTTAAATTAGATTTAAATTTAGTTCTTAATTAGATCTGTATTTCTGAAAATCAATCTGTTTTCATTTATTGATAGTTAAAAGCGTCATATAATGCTCATTTAATTTTCAACCAAACGTGAATTAAATTTAAAGCCACTCTTCATTTATTATGGTTTTTATTTTATTTATTTATTTATTTTTGAGACCAGATATATTTTTTATTTATAACCAGATACTAGAGAGAGAAGAATATATAAATCAGTGAAACTTTAAGAATATAAACCCCATAAGAATATAACCCAGTGAAACTTTGAGAATATAAACCCCATAAGAATATAACCCAGTGAAACTTTGAGAATATAAACCAGATAAGAATATAAACTAGTAAAACTTTGAGAATATAAACCAGATAAATCTAAAATTTCAAAATAAACAAATTGTCTTTTGTTTATTTATATTTCAAGTTGCTCAGTTACCGCTCGATTCAATACAAACAAAACTTAATCAAACGTCCATCAAGTTTATTATCTATTCAAAACTACGACAACCCAAAGAGAATCGAGAATAACTTATATATATGCTAAAAACTTCGAGTCTGGAAAACCTTGATGCAAAGTATTTATTTTTTTAATGCAACTTTTTTTCTTTTTCTTCTTCTTTATTTTCCTCCTCTCTTTTTTTGTGAATAAAAGCAAAAGTTGCTGCCAAGTCGTAACGCCCAGTCTGGTGGAATCGGAGGGCAAGTTCGAGTCCGTTGAAGCGAGAGCGAAGGAACGCGACGCTATTGTTGACTACTTACAGTCAATATCTTCTGCAAACTCTAGGTGGGAAGATTCTGACCATCGGCAGTCACGTGATCCCGTACGCCACCTGTTCCCCGGGAAAGAGCAGTGGCAGCTGCAGCCCCTTCCCATCACTCATTGTGCCATGCCTCCACCTTGCCACAAACAGTTCAGGTGGAGCCTGACTGGCACCATTTTCGGATGAGAAAAAAACAGTCATACATTCCAACTGGCCTGAGCATATCTCTACTGATCAGATCTGTTCTTAAAAGAAGATATTTCGAATAGATAAAATTGCTTGTAACATAAAATATATTTCATAAATACACCCCTTTCTAATATCTTGTTTTATTATGGTCCCACCTTGAACAAATACTTTAAATTATGTCTGGCACCATTTTGAGATGAGAGAAAACAGTCGTACATTCCAACTGGCCTGAACATATCTCTACCAATAAGTTCTGTTCTTAAACAAGTAATATAAAAAAAAAAAAAATTAAAGTCAATTCCTACATTTTTTCCACTATATTGCAGAATGTCTTTTATAAATAATTTTCATTCATTTTTTTAAGTTTATCTGCCGTCATCTATTGGTAGTTACAAGTAACTAAAACCTAAAAAAAAACTACAATTAATTAATTAAATTTAATGAATGAATGAATATTACCCCTAATTAATAAATACACCCCTTTCTAATGTCTTGTTTTACTATAGCCCCACCTTGAACAAATACTTTAAATTATGTCTGGCACCATTTTCAGATGAGAAAAAACAGTCGTACATTCCAACTGGCCTGAGCATATCTCTACCAATCGATTCTGTTCTTAAAAGAAGATGTTTCGAATTGATAAAATTTTTTGTAACACAAAATATATTTCATTAATACACCCCTCCCTTCTACTAATAATTCGCTTTACCATAGCCCCAGTTTGAAGAAATATTTCAAATTGTGTCTAACACCATTTTCGCATGAGGAAAATAGATTAGCGAGTCTTACATTATTATTATTATTAATGTAAGACACGCTAATATACTGTTTTATATTATTAATATTAATTTTATTATTATTATTAAAATTGTTTCCCTTATTTTCAAATTTATCCTAATCCCGAATTACCATTGTTAAAATTTGACTAGTATTAAAAGTTATATAAATTTTATGCTATAATTTTTCCCCCTTTCTATCTAGTGCTATGTAACAAAGGGCTAAGCATTTCCAATGGGCTATAAGGAGATTGGTTTGGTTTGTCGCTCTATGGTCATTTAGTGTACACTTTAAAGGACCTACAGTTTAACGTACTATAAGGAGAGTTTATATATGTCTACAACTTAGATTTTTTCCCCAATTGATGTAATAATTTTTTTTTAGAATAATTATTTTGCTTTAAATATTAAATCAATCGCATAATACTTTCAATATTTGGTAACTAAGAAATAATTCTCCTATTTAAATAATGATTAGGTTTTTAAAAATTCTACGTTACGTTAATTCGTATCTTTAGAATTATCATGAAGACAGAGAATAATTATCATGAAGATAGAACGTGGGTTCGTTTAACGTGGATTCCGAATGCTAACAAACATCGGTGCCTGAAATTAGAATCCTACGATTAGAATCTGAAACCTATGGTACTAAAGGCCAGAACGCTAGCCATCAGGGTACTTATAAATTTAGCACAAATGCTAAATTTATTATTGAATAAATTTATTTTTTTTACTGTTATTTCCAGTTATATTCCAAATTACAAGTCGCATCAATTTGTTATAAAACATTTTTTTAACCATTACTGTTTCTCTATTATACATCTTTGAAAGTCTTTGGTCTTTTTCAGGATGTACTGTATATATCTTATTATGCATGTATTATGTCAATGCCAATAAAAAAAAGATTAATCTATTTTACTGGATGACATGCTTTTACCTTGTTATTTTATACAACAAATGTTTTACAAATTAAAAAAAAAAAAAAAAAAGATGTCTAAACTTTTAAATTACTTTGAATTTCATTTTAAAGAAAACTTTTTGAAGCTTCTCAATCTTTATTGGTGTGCATCGATATATGTCGTTCAAATGTTATAACTTTCCACCAGCATTGTTGCCAAAGCGAAATTTTCCTCAATCTTTTTTTTTTTTTTTTTAAACATTAGATTTTTCGATTTCAAACTTCAACTTCGTTCTATTGTCTCCAAAGATAAAAAGAATCTTCCTCTTTTCTTTCGCTTTTTTTTTTCTTTTAATTTCTGTAAGAATACGTAGAAGAAGAAGAAGAAGAAATAAAAACACTCATTTTTTACATAAAGGAAAAACCCCAGAGTTAAAAAATTGAGATTTACGAGTTACCAGAGTGTTTCCAAACAATGCTTGCAGACACTTGAAGATAGAAGAAGGTAAAAAAAAAAAAGAAAAGAAAGGGGAGAGAAAAAAAAAAAAGAAGTATTCACCAAAAAGTATTCTGAACGAAGCGCGACGGATTGGTGAAGCATGGAGGTAGATGTTGCCAAGCTGGATAAATTAATTACGGCTTTTTTACTCCGATTTAGCCTAAATACGGAGAACATTCAGCAGATCTCAGGGATTTTCGATCAGAGGGAAAGTGTTGCTACTGTAATTGATACTTGCAAACAGCAGTATATTTCGCTTCAAGGATTCTGACGGGAGATGTGAAGGGAAGGTTTGCAATACTTTCTTCTTTTTTCAATTCCTTCTATTAGTTCACACTCCTCCTATATATATCTTGTTTCAAATTTTCAATCGTTCATAAAATACTTTTTATTCATCCATTTAAGTTCAAATGCATACATACAACTTGTTGTGGATGCACTGGATGTTAATACACTTTTTTCAAATATTAATTCATGAATTAAATTTAATTCCTTAATTTTAGCTTTTTTTTTAGATTTAAGTTTCATGTATCTAACAATAGATGGCGTCAGATGTAAGAGAAAATTTCAACTTTATTATAAAAACTTATATAGTAAAACAAAAAGTAGTATATTACTTCTTTTTATTTATCTTTGGAGAAAATTTTTTCTTACTTACTGTAAAATATGTATGAAAAGTTTAACAATATTATAAAACAGTGGCCTAATGATAAGACGCACAGTAGTATAAAAGCTCGAATCTGATGGCATTTAATACTCGATGGCACTTATTGGAGATCGAAATCAGAAGTTGAATTCAGGAGTCGGTTTACTCCCAACTCTTTATAAAAATACTTATTATTTTTCCAAAATTTTAGTAATTAATGTTAAAATTAAATGTTAAGGAGACAATTCAATTGTATTATTCAATTATATAAAAAGTAGCAAAGACATTTATTATTTTAGAGCATACCAAGCAAATGTTTGAGAGACTTTTGTCATCACTGAGGCTTATAAAAAAAACTCTCCTGGGGCCTCAATGAAAGAAAATATTATATTAGAAGAAAATGAGGTCAAATAATACACCTTTAAAGTTGTATTAAAGAACCTTTATTATGAAAAATCTGCTTAGCAAGATAATAAGAGTGTAAGAGTCATTATTCATTTCACAAATTTTACTTAATCTATTAGTAAAATTCATAGTATATAAAATTACGGAAAAGAGTCAGGAGCCTGGAATTGGAATTCTGGATTTTTTTTTTTTTTTTTTTGCTGATTCGACACCTGCTGTTGTTTGTAACAGGTGTGGAAACAACTCACATCGACAATTAGATTATCTATTGGACTTATCCCGAAATGATTCCATATAACATTCAAATTGTGGAAAAGAGTCAAGAGTCGATATAAAAAAATCCTATTCTGGAGCCCTACGCCCGGCAGTCATATTAGACCAAGATCTACGGTTTAAAATGAATTTCGAACCACTACAAGCATCCATGGACCACCTGAACTCGAACCAAAAACTGTGGCACCGAGCACCAGTCACTCGGCCATCAGGTACATGTAGGCAACTTCAAAACAAAGTATCATTACAACTAAATGTTTTTAAAATAATATTTAATTTCAAAATTATTGAATTAGAGTATGCTTTCAACTCATCAACCCAACATGACTCATATATGATTTTATAATAAACTATATAAAATTACCAAAAGTTTAGTTTATACTACTGTGTCCAAAAAGTAAGAACAATTTTTAACTTAAAATTCCCGGTGCTTACGGAATTTCAATTTCTTTTTTTCTTTTTTAGGTTTCTGGTTTCTGGTCGACCATCAACCTCAACCGACGAAGCTCACGTCTAAAAAATTAAAGTTTTGGTGCTTGCAAACCGTCAATTTACAATTAGAGACGTTGTTGATGATGTAGGTATTTCAAAAGGATCAGTCAATTCCATTTTGGGCCCTAAACGCGTTAAATCTCGATTGGTACCGAAAACACTAACTGCGCCAGCTCACACTGCATTGATTCTTCGTGACTTTTTCGCCAAAAATGAAACCCATATCGTTCCACAAGAACCGTATTCACACTGTGCTACTTCTTGCTATACCCTAAACTCAAAAGACCATTCCGGACCACTACCGTTTTGAGTCGATTGTGTCGACATGAATTGCGGAGAGCTTTAAAGGCCATCCCTGCCGATGACAATTTAGCACGCATTGAGGATTGGAAAAAAAAGTTGGCATAAGTGCATTATGTCCGGAGGGGTTTACTTTGAAGGCGATGAAATAAATTTGGAAGAATAAATAAAGAGTTTTTGAAAAAAAAAATAATAATTGGTCTTACTTTTTGATCGAAGTAGTAAAAGAAATGAATTAGGGTTTGATTATCAAAAGAAGGACGTGACAATTTCATGACGATGAAAACATTTCATGTTTTATTAAGAGGGATGAGTATCACTCTATTAAATTACTTTAATTCCCTACAGGGATGAAAAAAAAAATTACTCCCAGCATATTTAATGTACACATTACATTCCATCTATAAAAACTTTTAATAATGAACGAAAGCCATTCAAGCAGTGAGATAATACGGACATTTGTATGAATGAGAGAGGAAGTGAGTTGAGCTACGGTCTTGGATAACAATCTGGCACGTTTAATTTCGAACAACATGGCACTATTTTTTTTCTTTCTTCTGTGAATGAGCAAGGGAAACTAATGAATGAAACCGTGGCGTAAGAAAGCGCACGCACACAAAAAAATCAGTGATTCATTCTTAAAGGGCCCAAAGGGTGAACCAAGCACGTGGCTCAGTGTGTTTGTGAAGATCTCCACTATCGGTGGACAGAAGGAAGTGATTTGTTTGAACGCACCACTGCAGAAGATATCCCTTGTCCAGGAACAGAAGGTGCCATTCATGCCATTCCGGCCAGGGAACAAACTCCAGACCTCTGCTGCCATTTTATTGATACGAAAGGAATGAAATGTGAAGCAAAGGGTTGTGTTGCGAAATAAAAGACACATGGCACATGGCTTCTTCCTCTTTTTTTATGTTTTTTTTTGCGAGAGTTTTGTTAAAGCATCTTTTGGAAAAACAGTCGTGTGATAAACTCTCCAGAGCTTCCATCAAAGTAACAAACTTGTCAAGTCTTCAAGATAATAATAATAATAACCTACTTTTCATCTTTTTACTCTCTGTCTCCCTCTCTCTCTCTCTATACATATATATAATTAATAATTGATTACAATTAATTACAACAAATAATTTATAGATATCTAAATCATATGTGGCCTAGTCAATTTTCTTTCTAAAAAGACCTTAGATTTAAGAACTCGTCCGTTTTCATTTGGGGATTAGATGTGGAATAGCACGAAAAATTTGCAAGTTTAGCTCAAGCAATGAAATGTGTCACATACATTGCTGAAATATGTTTCTCGTGCACATTTATGCACACGAGATGCGTATGTATGCACATATATGCATCTTGTGTCTATTGTTCAATGTGGACTAACATGAACAATTTATAAGCTTAAATTTCCTTTGGGGATTCGAATGTGATCTAGCACGAACAATTTGCAAATTTAACTTCTAGCAATGAGCTGTTTCATATTCATTGCTGAAATACGTATGTCGTGCACATTTACGTATGCACATAATGCATGCACACAAACGCATCTCGCATAAATGCATGTTTTTGCATATATGTACATATGTAAATGTGCACGAGATACATATTCAAACAAAGAGTGAAAAAGAATCCATAAATCGAATTATGATTTTTTCACTATATAATTGTGGGACAGGGCCAAAACAGAATGTAATTAACGGGTTATGTTTCGGAACATATGGAACTGTGTTAGAAGCCTGACAAGTGAAGCCTATCCATGACCTACGTTTTCTCAGATGCAATAGATCGTAGGCCAAAAGGGCTTAAGTTTTGCCAGAGGAGGAGTTACGGACAGTATGAAGCTGCCAGAACTTACCCCTCATTTAAAACTAAATTATGAAAATGCAGCGCTGGTTCACCATGGTCCACGCTGAATAATGCAGAATCTTCTACATGTTTGCCGCTCTAATGACGAATGAATTAGGTCAAAGTACCCAGCATTCGAAAACAACAATAACTACTGCGATACAGATGATAATATTTTAACAACAATTTTACAGTAATATTATTTTTTAAAAAAACAATTCTTACAAAATTTACTTAAAATATTTTTTTTAAAAACTTGACTCGTGGTGAACTCTATTTATTTCTTTCGCAGGAGCTCTATTAACATGATCTCTATCTAACATGATATTAGAGGATCTCTATCTAGCTATCAGTATTAACATAGATTTGCGAAATTAAAGCATAGATAACGTTTTATAATAAGTCATCTCTGAACATTGCTGTTTGTTTGAGTTTCTAAATAATATATAAATGTTCATTATTAACAATAAAAACAGATTTTCCCACCTAAATCAGCCACAGAGGGTTTTTTTTATATATATATTTTGATAATTTTTTAACTCTTAATACATTGCAGTCTTTATAATTAATTTCAGTTAACATTTTTTTACTAGTCTTGATTTGTAGAGATAAATTCCTTCTTTTAAATATTATTAATAATTAAATAATATTTTGAGATAGGCAGACGGCCTTGGCTCACCATGGGGGTGTTACGCCCAATAAAGAAGAAGTAATATTTGGAGTAATCCGCCTGTTAATAATTAATCTTAATATTATAATTGATATTATAATTAATAATTAATATAATATTAACTTAATTAAACTTCATGTTTTTAGATTAATAGTTTTCTTTTGATTCTCATAACCAAATGAAATTTTAGAAATACGTCAAAATGAAACTGTAATAAGAATATCACTGATAGTACTATCTTGTGGGCAATGCAATACTAAGATAATAAAGATTTAAAGGAAAAAAAAAGGTCCCGTCATTCTTTTATCGATATGTATTGCTATTTTTATTTTCCTTTCTGCAGACGCCATTTAATATTGACTTAAGTCACACAAACTGATACCAGTTCTGTCACGCAAAATTATCAACACAACATGAATCAGCATGCTTAATATTATGAATGAAGTCTTGAGTGCCAATTCCGTGACAAAAGATAAATGTTTTGTACAATACGAAGGAATAGTTGCGATTGTAAACGAAATAATAAGATGTGTTTAACCCTACAATAAATTAAAATTAATTATAGGTGTTAAATAGTTTAAAAACGAAATTTATAAGTTTATGCTTATGAACTAAAAGTTTTTTTAAAATTTATACGTACAATTGCGATCTATCTTTTAATTTGAATTATTATTTTTTGCATACTCTAATTATTTAAATATTATTCTGATTAAATTAATTATAATTATTAATAATTATCCTTAGATAAGTTATAATATTAGATAATTAATTCTTCTTCTTCTTCATTAGCGCAAAAGCCCCATAGTGGGCCAAGGACGTCTGCCTAATGGCAGATTTCGAGACAGAAGTTAATTTTCTTTTTACGGAGTAGGGTTTTCAGCCCTATGCCTAACACTCTACAGTCATATTAGACGGAGACATACGGTTCAGGGTGGATTCCGAACCACTACAAACTACCATGGTACCGCTGGGTCTCGACTCCGAAACCTGGGGCACCGAACTCCAAAGCCATCTGGCCATCAGGCACTTAAAATATATCTATATATTATTATTATTCATTGGCGCAACAGCCCCATGGTAGATCAAGGGCCTCTGCCTACTACCAGATTTCGAGACAGAGAAAGTTCCTTTTTATGGGGTAGGGTTGTCAGTCCTACGTCTAACGCTATACAGTCATATTAGACCGGGACCTACGGTTTAAAGGGGATTAATTATTATTATTAGATAATTATTATTCCGATTAATTTATTATTATTCTGCTAAATGTCCCATTTTTGTATCACTCATTATATAACCAAAATAAAGAAATAGATATAACATTACGAAGATATACACTACAAATTGAAATAAGGGTGAATTATATAACAAATTGAAACCACAACCCTGACGCCATAGACCACTAAGAGAAGTGCTCGGCGATGGTTCTTTGTGTGTCTATGGCGTTCTCTGTTTGCTAAACAAGTGAACCATTTATCGGTCAAACCCCTGAAACCACAATCATTAGGTAACTGTTAGTTTCCACAGAGTACACAAAGATAGGAAAGACAAAGACATCCAAATGGAAGCAATTCACATTGGATTTAAACTTTAAGTAAAGTAACAGTTAATTCCTAATATTAAAATTGTTAATAGTATTATCCCATTTAATACATTTTTAGTGCAGAAAACTCGTTACACGAACGTTAGTTACCGTAGACCAGAAACATATAAGTTATCTTATTTTTTCTAGCGCGCATGCTCATAGGAAGCATAATTTGTTATGAGCATGCGCGCTAGGGAGAAAAAGCTAACAATCGACGTCCAAAACGGTAACTAACGTACGGTATTCTAAAAAAATATACAAAAACTATTCTCTATTAAAAGTGTTAATAATATTATCCCATTTAATACATTTTTAGAGCAGAAAACTCGTTATGCTACACAGGCCCCATCGTGGGGCATAGACCGGGGCAGAGGGTTTAAAGAGATTAGGAACCACTACAAACATCCAGGACACCGTCGGGACCTGAATCCGAAACCTGTTGCTCCGAGCTCCAGAGCGCTAGTATCTCGGCCATCAGGCCTTTTAAGTTTAACTCATTGGCTTTAATTTAAACTTATTATTTTGCAATTTTATCTCCAATGACAATGTCTTATTTCATAACATTAATTATTTTAGTGATATCAATAATTATTGTCAGTTAATTATTTTAGTGGCAGCAGTAATTATTGTCAGTTAATTATTTTAGTGACATCAGTAATTATTGTCAGTTAATTATTTTAGTGATGTTTGCGTGTTAGCTAATTATTTTAGTTATGTCTGCTTTTAACTAATTATTTTAATTATGTCTGCTACCTAATTATTTTAGTGGTGTCTGCTTGTTAGCTAATTATTTTAGTTGTCTGCTTGTTAACTAATTATTTTAGTTGTCTGCTTGTTAACTAATTATTTTAGTTATGTCTGCTTGTTATCTAATTATTTTAGTGGTGTCTGCTTGTTAGCTAATTATTTTAATAAAAAACAGGAATTGACAGTAAAAACTAACAATTTTAATTAAAAAAGAATTATTCTCATTTACCAAGAACATTATTATTATTATCATTTTGCACTATGTTAATATTTAACACAAGAACATTAAAATCCTGTTTTGTATTATCATTTTTTTCTAAGAAAAACACGAATTATCTGAATACACTATTTAACAATGCTGTAATAAATATTTTAATGTGTATTTAATGTCACAAAATTTGATGTGCGAAGGAGTGCATCAAGAAAAGCGCTGTTGCAAACACCAACAAGTGATGAATGTATCCTAATAAGTCCAACAACAAATGGAGACAGGCCTCAAGTTCTCCTCCCACATAACAATCGGCTATTTTAAGAATGCGACTTTTTTCTTTCTTTTTCTTTTCTCAAAGTTATGGGGCACCTTGCGCTGCCTGTCTGCAGTGAGGGTTCAAACGAGCCGTGACTTTACAACCCTGTGATGTCATAACGTGTTTCTCGCAAGAACGAATGACCTTCGCTATCCATCCGACGGCACGGACATGTCGTTGCGTCACTCGGTGACTTGGACTTACCTGTTAAGAGTGACGCAGGAGAAATTTCAGTTTACAAAATAAAAGCAGAATTCAGCAGTATAGAATGTACTTGTGTATTATACGAGAAAATGATCATTTCTAGTTTCAAATGAAAATATTGCTTAAATTAATTATTATTATTATTTAGAATTAAAATGTAATTTTTTTTTCTGAAAAATTTATTTCGGCAGATATTATTTAAATAATTAGCTAACAAGCAGACAGCACTAAAATAATTAATTGACAATAATTACTAATATCACTAAAATAATTAACTGTCGATAATTACTGATATCCATAAAAGAATTAATCGACAATAATTACTGATATCACTAACATAATTAACTGCCAATAATTACTGATATCCCTAAAATAATTAATTGCCAATAATCAATAACACTAAAATAATTACTTGCCAATAATTACTAATATCGCTGAAATAATTAACTGCCAATAATTGCTGATATAATTAATATGATGTCAAGACATTGCCATTGAAAATAAATTACAAAACAAAAATTTAAATTAAAACCAGTGAATTAAACTCAAAGGGGCCTGATGGCCGAGTGACTGAGGCTACAGGCTTCGGGTTGGAGCGCTATACCCTCTAACATGATTATTGGGCGTAGGGCTGACAGCCCTACCCCGCAAAAAGAAAAATATCTGTCTCATCTGCCAGTAGACAGACGGCCTTGGCCCACCATGGGGCTGTTGCGCCAATGAAGAATTCCTGTTTTATAACTCCCACTGTTAAAATTTTTAAACCTATATAAAATCGTCGGTTATATCGCTCTTTCTTTTATTATTATTATTTTCTTATAAAATGTTCCCACAGTCGGTAGTAAGAATAGTTGAATTTGTATATTTTACAATGAATTTGGCGTACTTAGCTTGAGGTTTCGCTACTTTTATTGTTCGTTTTGGTTGCAATTATCGATTGCAAGTTAGAAATTTATTAAACCTTTGTTTTTAAAAGTAAGTTGCGCTTTACTCTGATAAGAAGTGCTTACACAATGAAACCAACTTTGCATTAGTTCGTCAATAATAGTTCCTCTGTTGTTCTATGGATCTGAGATGAATATTTAAAATAAGACATTAATTAAATTTATATGTTTTCTGGTCTTGCTAATCCTGCAATTTACCTGTCCAGCATAACGAGTTTCCTGCACTAAAAATGTATTAAAAGGGATAATATGATTAACAATTTCTGCGATGTAATTCATGTAAGAAATCAACATTAGCATAGTTTATATAACATAAAACATTATTATCAATATCATCACATCTGTCGCCAAAATCGCTAAAATATCGGCGATATTTTAGTTTACTTAGAATAATGTATAATTGGCGTATTATTCTAACACATTCAATAATATTCACGGTAACAAATAAAAAATAAACAATATAAACTAACCAGTTGCACTTAATTATTAGATAATTTTCAAATGTAATATTTAAAAAAAAATTTAAAAAAAAATAATTAAAAAAAAACCCCTATTATCTTTTTTTTTTCCTTCTTCTTTCTATCTTTTTAAAATTAGCATTATTCTCATGAATTTTGGACTTTTACAATTATGCCAGCGATAAAACTGATAAGGATAAGGTATGTCTACATCACTGTATTCGAAGAACACTATACGAACAAACAGGCGAAAGTAAACACAAAAAAACCTTATCATGTGTAGCGGAAAGAAATACACCTTGTAAATAACGTGCGCCAAAAAAAGGTTGGCACAACAAAATGTTAGCAATTCACAAATATATGAAAATAGAAAGAACTGTATATTTATAACCATTTGCGAGAAAAATTCTAAAACATTGATAGAACAGATAACAACCGAAACTATAAAAAAAGTTTTTATATAATATTTAAAAAAAAATTTATTTGTGTATGAACTTTTAAAATGACCACTTATTTTCAAAGAGGTAATTTAATTAAATCATAATTAGACCATTTAAAAAAAAGGAATAGTTTATAAGATAAATTATCCCGTTTTGTTCTACAATCCGTGTAACTATTTAGAAAATCAATATTTTGTATTTGATATTTTATTACAATTATACTTATTGTTATAGATTATTTTTTCCTTTTTTGCAGCAGTATTTTAAATTATTAATTTTTCAAATGTCAAGTATTTTGGCTTGTGGTCATTTACCAATAGAAGGTCAAGTATGCGGCAGACCACAGATGATCCCAGTTTTGAACAAGCTTCGAGTGCGAATCCTGGCGGTGGTACGAATGTTTGTTAGTGGTTCGGAATCCACGTTAAGCTGCAGATCCCGGTCTAATCAGCCTAAAGTGCGCAGAAAGGGACAATAGAGCGAAAAACCGAATCAAATTATTAAACCGGTAATGTTGGTTACTGCACTGATTCGTTCATTCGTATAACTAAGAAAGCTCTGATAAAAATCTGATGGCAAAACCGAACCAAAAGTATGTGCTGCTGGTAGGTACAATAAAATGTAAGTTTGAAAGTGCATTCTTAGGACTCAAGTAGGTTTGGTTTGTCACTCTACGTTCATTTTCTGCACACATTCGCTAATTAAACTGCAGACTCCAATTTAACGTGGTTTCCGAGCTACTAACTAACGTGGTTTCGCCTATAGGACTTTTATCAGAGCTTTCTTAGTTATGTAAATGTACGAATCAGTGCAGTAACCAACATTACCGGTTTAATGATTTGATTTGGTTTGCCGCTCTATTTTGTGCACACTTTGGGCTTAATTAGGCCGGGACCTACAGTTTAACGATGATTCCGAACCACTAACAAACATCCATGCCACAGCCAGGATTCGAACCTGAAGCCTGGTACCAACGTCCAGAGAGGCCACCAGGCCGCTATAACCTCCGAATAACATCAAATCTATGGCGTGGTTCGTCGCTCTACGGTCATCTTGAGTACACGACGGCTAAACAGACCGGAACCTGCAATTTAACATGGATTCCGAACCACTAACAAATATCCATGCCACAGCCAACATTAGCATCTGAAGCCTTTGGTATCAATGGCCAGAGCACTAGCCAATTGGCCATCAGGTTAATGAAGCTAAGAATAAAGAATTACTATAGCAAATGAAAATATTTTTTTTATTTCACTATCCCTCAAGGGTTAATTTTTTTCAATTCCTTCTATTAGCTCACACTCTCCCCATATATATCTTGTTCAAATTTTCAATCGTTAATAAAATAACTTTTATTCATCCACTTAAGTTCAAATACATTTTTTTTTAACTTGTAGTGTATGACACTCGATGTTAATACAATTTTTATAAATATTAATTCAATAATTAAATTTAATTAAGGTAATTTTAGTTTTTTTTTAGATTTAAGTTGCATATATCTACCAATAGATGGCGCCAGATAAACTTAAAAAAATGAATGAAAATTATTTATGCAATATAGTGAAAAAAAAAAGTAGGAATTGACTTTAAAATTTTTTTATGTATATTACTTGTTTATTTCACTATCCCTCAAAGGGTTAATTTTTGTTTTTCATCAAGTCTTTTCCAATTTGAAGAGTTCGGCACACTTAACGAGTTAGGAGCGAAACACTGAGGAGGTACGACAATGAAATGTGAAGTCAATTAACCGTTTCAGAAGGTTCGTAACTTCGCAGGTGCTTTCTGGTCCTTAAAGTCCTTCAGCAATTCGTTACGCATGCTGCCCTCCACTCCCCCAAACCCAATTTCGGAGAGTGGTTTTTTCCTGCCACACTCCGATGATCCGAATGATGAGAAGCCCACCAATGGAAATTCAATGTCTCGTCTTCGTTACATCTACACTCAACCGAACATGTTTGTTTTATTAAATGTATTGGAAGTAATGGCTTCAAAATGTTTGGATTCGAATGTCCCAGAATGGTGTCAAGGACAACGAACATCTATAAAATTTGGTCATGGATATTTGGGTGGAAGATTTAAAAACTTCATACTTATCAAGTCAACAACTCAAATTTAGCATCATTATCAAGATATTCGAACAATGGTTCTCAAACTAGAGCCCGCGATCCCCCAGGTGACTTCAAAGGGATTACTTGGAAAGGGATCTTGTCTAAGAAATCACTTGAATAACTAATTTGAAATTTTGGGCTATTTGCAAATGTTGTCACATCTCTGTTTTTTTTTTTCCCCTTGCTGAAATTTTCCTTTCTATATGATGCTAGATATTATACTTTATAGTATCTAGCTATATCGCTTTATATGCTTTATTATCTTATAGGTCTATTTAATAATCTAGTTAATCTAATAGTTAATTTTCTAATCTACAAGTATTTATAATCCCGTAGGCTTTATAGATTGGTATTAAAGGTCTATTTAATAATCTATTAGTTAATTTAGTAGTTTATTTTCTGATCTATATATTTATAATCCCCTAGGTTTTATAGGTTGGTCTTATAGCTCCTCTTATAGGTCTATTTAATAATCTATTAGTCAATCTAATAGTTAATTTTCTAATCTATAGGTCTGTTTATAATCCCCTAGATTTTAAAGATGTCTTATAGCTCCCTCTTATAGGTATATTTAATAGTCTATTAGTTAATCTAATAGTTAATTATCTAATCTATAGGTATATTTATAATCAGCCTAGGTTTTATAGTTTAGTCTTATAGCTCCTCTTATAATTTATTAGTTAATCTACTAGTTATTTTTCTAAAGTATTGGTTTATTTATAATCCCCTAGATAACCGTGAAGGGATTATTTGGAATGGAATTACTTGGAAAGGGATCTTGTCTAAATGATCACTAATTTGAAATTTTGGGCTATTTGCAAATGTTGTCACATCTCGATCGTATTTTTTCTCTTGCTGAAATTTTCTTTATATGACGCTAGTTATACGTTATATGTTCTATTATCTAATTAAACATTAATTAATCTAATTAAGATATAAATTAAATATTAATTAATAGGTCTATTTAAAATAGTTTTTAACTTATTTAACTTAATTTCTGTATTATCAACTGGTTTTTGAGTCATTTTAGAATTTTAAAGATATCACCACGCAAAAAATCTCCCAAAAGGTTAGACAAATATATTGGATACCATTTAAATGAGGTCAATTCCGCACCCTAAATGTGACAGTTTGGACATGTTCAATTTAATACGTTCAAAACATATGTTACTTTTTATAAACAGAGTAAGATTTAAATTATAGTGTTACCTAAATTGTAACAGCACGGAAAAAAATCTCTACACTAAAAATTATAAGCCATATCAAAGATTGGCATCAAACAACAGTTAAAAGATTGACATCAAACATCATACCAAATATTGGCATCAAAACACAGATCAAAGATTGGCATCAAATGGTATATCAAAGATTGGCGGCAAACATGATCATTTAAACTTTAATGTGACAGTTTGGCCACGTTCAACTTAATACCTTCAAAACGTAAGTTGTTTTTTATAAACAGAGGAAGATTTAAATTTTAGCGTTAGCTAAATTGTAACATCATGAAAAAAATCTCCATACTAAAAATTGTAAGTCATATTAAAGATTGGCATCAAACAACAAATCCAAGATTGATATCAAACGGCATATCAAAGATTGGCGATAAACATGATACTCTAAACTTTAATCCTGATATGATCAATGTCAAAACCAAAAAATCATTTCAAGAAATACAGCATCCAAATATTTTTAATATCAGCAATTAAAGTTAGGCATACAGGATGTTTTGAAAAGGCCTGGTCGTATTCAAAGAATAACAAGAAAATGCTTAAGATTAAAAAGCCATTTATTTATATGGCACAGCATATATTTTCATATGTTAAAAAATATAGCTCCTAGGATTGTTTTATCTAGCCTTGACAGATTTCTTGGTATTCTTTTTATTAAAAAAAAAACTAACAACAAATAAGTTCAATGCATTTTAAATGTTACTGGTCTGTTGACCGACTGAAGTCATTAGTATGTAAACGACACCAAACTTGGTAAAATATGCGTAAAGCGATACTGCAAGCCAAGATCTTCGGCACCTTGCTGTCCCACATCCAGAAGATCCACCAAGGTTGAAAACCAAATCTTGACATCAAGAACCGAATGACAATAACTCTTCAGGCAATTATCCTGCAGAAAAAGAAGCAAGAGCACAGGAAATATTCGGTATCGCGACAGAGCTATCGGCTCTCCCCGATCCAAAATAATCTTAAAAGCTATCGCTGTTCGCAATGATAGTTTAATAATTGCGAGGAACGAAGCCGAGGAATCTTCCCATAAGCCTGTGTTTACATCGTAAGCTTTCAACTACTTAATGACAGCAATGAAATAAGCAAGAGTGCCAGCTGTAATGCAAAGCAATATTAAATATTGGAATCAAATGGCATATCAAAGATTGGCGATAAACATGATAATCTAAACTTTAATCCTGGTATGATCAATTTCAAAACCAAAAACAGTAATCATGTTACGAAAACAGCAACCAACTATTTTTAATATCAATAATTAAAGTTAGGTATACAGGATATATTGAAATGGACTGGTCGTTTTCGAAGTACAATAGGAAAACACGTAAGTTTTGAAAATCATTTTATTTATATGGCACTGCATACATTTTTATTTGTTAAAAAATATAATAAAAATTATAAAACAATTACATTTAAAATCTGTCACATAAATTTGATCCTAGAATTGTTTTTTCTAACCTTGATAGATTTCCTGTTATTCTAACTTGGTATTCTTAACAAAAAACAAGTTCAATGCATTTTAAATGTTACTGGCCTGTTGACCGACTGAAATCATTAGTATGTAAACGACACCAAGGATGGTAAAATATGCGTAAACCGACACTGCAAGCCAAGATCTTCGGCACCTTGCTGTCCCACATCCAGAAGATCCACCAAGGTTAAAAAGCAAATCAAGAACCGAATGACAATAACTCTTCAGGCAATTATCCTGCAGAAAAAGAAGAAAGAGCACAGGAAATATTCGGTATCGCGACAGAGCTATCGGATCTCCCCGATCCAAAATAATTTTAAAAGCTATCGTTGTTCGCGAGGATAATTTAATAATTGCGAGGAAGGAAGCCGAGGAGTCTTCCCATAAGCCCGTGTTTACATTGGAAGCGTTCAACTCTTTAATGACAGCAATGAAATAAGCAAGAGTGTCAGCTGTAATGCATATCTTTTTGGGGTTGGCTGTTCATTTTTTTTTTCCCGCAGGAAATGAATCCGAGTCGCTATGAGGAGCAGTTTGTAGTAGAGATTTTTTTTCTTTCTTCCGATCCCGGTGGTACAGCTGATGAGTTGGATGTCTTCAGCATAATAGGCATCTTTGCTCTTTAAAGCTACTTCCGCCTTCGCGGATGTGATAGGGATTGGCAGTTAGAAAACAGGGTTTGTCGGTTAAGGAATACGCTCCCCCAAAGGGGTAAATATTAACACTTTTACCTTAAGACAGAGCCGTTAGATCTTCAGACGTCTTTTTTTCTTCAATGCAACACAAAGATTGTCATATCCTGTAGGTAAAGCTGGAGCGGCCTGGTGGTATTTGAAATCTGGCGCATTTGTTGAGAGAACGATAGGAAATCCGATTTGCAAACCAGTAATTTCAATCATACTGCATTCGCCATAAAATGCCAAAGATTTCTAAAGATACTAAGTTGGAATAAAGATTTTATTATAAAGTATGCCTACTTTGACATATTGCACCTATGCCGAGAATGGGCACGTAAAAATTGTTGGTTGGAATGTACTTTAGATGAGTTCGAAGAGGAGTTTGCAAAATATCACCTCGCTATGCCTTATCTGAAGATGTTCATTTAACATTCTGGAAACATAATATGGGTGTGATGTATTAGCCTACTGTGTTACACCTTAACCTACTGTGTTACATTAGCCTACTGTGTTACATCTTGAATTTGCTGGATAAAAATTAATATTTTTACTGTTACGCTGTGCTACGGACTTTTTTTTTTTTTTTATCAATGCAGCACAAAGATTGTCACATACTGTAGGTAAAGCGGGAGCGGCCTGATGGTACGGGATTCGAAATCTGTTTTACGCGTTCTGTTGAAAGAACGATACGAAATTCGATTTGCAAAGCAGTAACTTCGATTATGCTACATTCGTCGTAAAATGACAATGATTTAAAAGTTGAAGTAAAGATGTTATTACGTATGACCAAGTTGGAATAAAGATGTTATTACGTATGTGCAAGTTGGAATAAAGATGTTATTACGTATGACCAAGTTTGAATAAAGATGCTATTACGTATGACTAAGTATGAATAAAGATGCTATTACGTATGTCCAAGTTGGAATAAAGATGTTGTTATAAATTATGTCTATTTTGATATGCACACATATTGCGCCTATACAATGGAATGGGCAAGTAAAATTTATTGATTGGAATGTACTTTAGATGAGTTCGAAGAAGAGTTTTTGAAATTCTCACTATGCCCCCTCTGGAGATGATCATTTCACATTCCGGAAACATAACATGGGTGTGGTGTATCAGCCTACTGTGTTACATCTTGGGTAATGCTGAATGCTTTCCCCAAAGGGGTAAATATTAACACTTTTACCTTAAGACAGAGATTCAGAGTTTTTTTTTATGCAATACAAACATTGTTATATCCTGTATGTAAAGGAGCGGCCGGTGTTACGTGATTCGCAATGTGGCACATCATCTGTTGACGAAATCTAATTTGCAAACCAGTAACTTCAATCATATTATATTAGTCATAAAATGACAATTATTCCAAAAGATATCAAGTTGGAATAAAGATGCTATTATAAATTATGCCAACTTTGACGCACACATATTGTGCCTATGTCCTGGAATGGGCATGTAAAATTTGTTGGTTGGATTGCACTTTAGATGAATGTTTGTAGGGGTTTGTAATCCACTTTAAACCGAATGTCCCGATCTAATATGACTGTTGTGCGTAGGGCTGACAACTCTACCCTGAAAAAAATCAGCATCACGGAGCCGAGTTAGACTTCTACCTATGGGTGTTCCATCACAACAGACGCTTCCCCCATCCCTTTCCTTCCTTCCATGACCCCACACGAGTTTTTGGACTTGGTCTTACTGTCTTCCAAGTGAGATAAGAAACAACAACAAATAGTAATAAACTACATGAATAAATTTAACGTTATTTTACGTTTATTTTAGTGACGTTAAATGAAAAGATAAAATTATGAAAGGATCTGGCAATTACTTCTTAAAGATTTTAAATATAATATGTATTTATGTAATAATGAAATAAATTTTTTACAAATGCATTTTTAAGAAATAAAAGAAAGGAAAATACCATAAATTGTTTGATTTTTATTAATTTTCAAAATAATATAAATGGAAAACAAAATACATATAATAAAGCAAACTTTATCTTATTGTTTATGTTAAAATAATTAATTTTGAAACCGAAATCTTTCAAATTACAAATGTTTATAAATTGTATCACATGCATATTAAGATTTTATTAATTGTTATTAAACCTTAATGCATGTCAGTCAATTAATTAAACCTATCTTCGACTTTTATCAGTTACTAGATTATTTATTACTATTCCATATCTTATCACTAGTGTCAATGAATCTTTGAGCGAAATTAAATAATCCGCTTTATAATCAGCGTGTAAGATTGTTGCCAGATGTTTTTAATTCATTCATAAAAAATAATCGTTTTTTTTTTTTTTTTTCTCATCAAAGATATTTATCAAACAATTACCAAACTATATTTTAAAAAAAAATGCTTGTTAAATATCTCTTTATGATGAATTGATTCAGTTAAAATCTATTGATTATATTTTTAAAAATTATTTTATGAAATGTGTTAATCAGCAACAGACAATATCATTCCTTTTGAAAATTTCAAAATGATTTTTTTCAAAAAAATTTGGTTATTCTTTCATTTTTATTCCTACACCTTTTAATTCCTAATTTTAAGATTATATATGTGAATGAAAAATTTTTTTTTTTTTTTTTTTTTTTTTTTTTAAACATGTTGTTCTTTCATTCTTTTTTTTTTTTTTTCTTTAATAAAAGAAGTAGAAGAAAAAAAACATCTTGTGTCAAATCTTGAATAAATAAATCAAAGTTTAAAGTTTTCAGTCCATAAAGAAATATTTTAATTTTATTTAAAAGTTTAAGTTTTGTAAATAAAAATTGTTTGTCTATGAATTTGCATTTATTTATTTATTTTTGATAGCAAGGTATTTGTTTTTTAAACATGTTATCTTTCAAAAACTATTATAAGAATAATGTAATAAGGACACAAAATTACACTTTAAATTAGTATTATTTAAATTACACCTTCATTTTAAAGATTATTGTTTTAAGATTAAACAAATATTGATCCTTTTTTCCTTAAATATATTTACAACTTTACAAAAGAATTATAGAAACTAAACGTCATTATGGGTTTGGTTTGTATTGTTTTTTTTTTTTTTTTTTTTTTTTTTTTTTTGCATACTTTGGTCGGGATCTATAGTTAAACGTGGATTCCGAACTACTCACAAACATTCATGCCACCGCTGCCAAGCGTGTGATACCAAAGGGCAAAGAGCTAGCCAATTGGCTATTAGACCTCTGTCATCAGAAGAAAGGGAGAGAAACCCTCTTTAATGGTAATTAGAATTGATAATGACGAAAGTATTAAGCTTTATGTATTATTGCTGCATTATTACTTTTGATGGTTATTATTTCCAACCCGTGGAGAAATGTACCGTCATAAGCCCGTGGAGGTATTAAAAAATATATACCTGTCATCAGAATCAAATAATCAAAATACATAATGATTATCATACCTATAATCAAAATATATACCTGTATATACTATTTTGTAATAAAAAATTATAAAATACATAGAAGAATGCAACCAATTCAAATGAAAAATCCATCTATTGAAAACGATAACTTGTGATAATTTCAAAATTGTTGAACTTTCTTTTTAACCACTTCCGCTGATAGGGACATTCTTTCCAAACAAAACTGTAACCGCGGAGAAAGAACTCAACTGAGAGTGGAAAGATTAACTGAAGTTCTGGACTGCTGCCAAACGACCACCTCCAACACCTGTTGGATCGAAGGTAGAGGGTAGACTTCCAAACAAACATTCCAAAATCGAACAATTTCCAATATTTCAACTATCGATAATTTCTCCGATAAGTAATATTTCTAAAAAGTTCAAAATTAATTTTTAATCAGGAATATATATAATTAAAATTAATATATATTTTTTAATTTCAGAAGAAATATTAAAGAAATATTCATAAATCTAAATGAAGAGAAATTCGCCATTTTAAAAATGATAAGTTTCAGATTAGAATAATTATCTTTATCGTATCGATAAGTGTTCAAAAATATTTAAAAAAATTTATAAAAAATTTTTTTTTCCAATTTATAAGGTAATTATTTTATTTTAAAAAAGAAAAAAATAAAGTACACTTTAAACTCTTTCAAACCAATATATTAATAAAATACAATTCGTAATTTTAGAACTTATTATTTTCAAGTATTCAATTATCGTTTCGATAAATACAGAGTTTGTGACGTAATATTTCTAATTGTTCAAAATTTATTTTTTAATCAGAAAAACATTGAAATAAAAGTTAATTTTTTTATTTTTAATCAGGAAAAACGTTTGTTGAAAAGTATATTGTATACTTCGAACACTTTTAAACAAATATGTGGAATATGTAAAAGTCATTATTTCAAAAATGAACAGAAAATATTCATTGTATTTCTAACGATCCATATTATTTCTCAGTCAATAAAATGTTCAATTAAAACTGCCGTATATTTTCGAATATAAGCCGAGATTGCACTTTTTAATCAAAAAATTTACCAAAGTTCGAAACCCGTATATTAGCTCAAATAGGGGGGAAAAAAAGCTTGCCGTGAAAATCATTATTTACGTTATTATATTATTATACCTGGTGTACGTTTTAGATAACGTTTACTAGGTATGATAATATAATAACGTAAATAATGATTTTCACGGGAAGTTTCATGTTTACGGTTTCATTGTTTTAGTATTTTTTTTTATTAGACTGGCGAAAATTTTGCTAGACTTTTCGTTATAACGACAACACAACAAGCCAATAACATAAACAGTTTCGAAAAAAAAACCAACTTATTTTTAAAAATTGAATTACTCATTTCATTAAGAAAATTTTTTCCATAAACATTAGAATTAAAAGCGTGCTTAATTTAGTTACATTTAGCGATTTATCACTTGGCCAGCTTAATGGAAATATACCTACTTTTTTTTTGTGAATTGAGTGGATTTGTATGTAAATCGACCTTTGTGTTTTAGCTTTAAAAAATTTCTAAAAATTCTCGGCTTAAACACGAAAATATATTTCATTTTGTCTTTCACTTCTAGTATTTATTTAAACAGAAATATACATAAAAATATAAACCCTCATATGAATAAAAATGCTCCAAAACATTTCAAAAATGGCGAAGAAAAGATAAAACTATGGGTTTTAAATTAAATTTCTTTTATATTTAAAAATACAATGTTTATATATATATATATATATATATATTTAACATTTTTTATTTACATTTTTTTTTTCTAAAAATCATCAAAATTTCTCAGGATACTTCAGTATAAACTTTTGTCGCCGATTTATTTTTTTTAACGAATTTGATTTTCATTAAAAAAAAAAAAAAAAAACAATCATTGTTTATTGCGAAAATATAAATCTTTAAAATTCATAAACTTTAAACAAAAACTTAACCCACCCAAAAAATATCAACTCATTTTTATTTTATAAATAATAATACATTTAACAAAAAATTGCAGCTTTGACTGAGCAGTGTTATGAATGCATTCTATTCTAACACGTGGGTGACAATTTTTAACCAGAGAGAAACAGGAGCGGATGTCCTACATACAATTTTTCCAAATTTTCGTTAACAAACCTTTTTTTTTTTTTTTTTTGCTTTTTATGTAGCCAACGTAAAGTTGGGCGGACAGGAAAAGATTCTCCACTCAATAGTAGAAGGGCGGAGAAGTTTTAAGAAATCTTGTCTGCGAGTACGGCCTATTTACGGCTGTATTTTGTTTCCAAACAAAGAAAGGTGAGTTTAAGGAGTTAGTTATTAAGAATGTATGGTTTCAAAGCAGATAGAAACAACAAGTGCATTAAAAATTTTCACATGTGCTTCTGTTTTTAATTGTTTTAAAATAAATTAATTGGTTTTTATCACATTTTCTATAAAAATCTATGAAAAGCGATCAGATTATTAAAAAAAAATTTTAAGAATAAAATTGCTTCAATTTTAATTGTTTTCGTAGTTATATTGTTTTGATTGATAGAAAACTGAAGTAAATGTTCTCCATAATTTAAGAAATTCATAACTCTTGTATTGAAATTAGATTTAAATAATCTTAACCAAGGGTGGCCAACCCCGTGGCCCGCCTTGAATATTTTTACGGCCCGTGAGATCTATTTTTACAAAATATATTTATTTTATAATGACCAAATTAGTGAAAACCAATGTGTTAAAAAAATATATTATGTGTGCATCCATATATTCAAAATTAACTGTCGAAATGATGTGAAAAAATTAACTTTGATTTTAAAATAATATTCTTGAGCAAACAAATATCTCAATAGAATAAATATTTTTTAATGATTTCATTTTTTTATTTTATTTATATATTTTTATATTTCATTTTTAGTGTTATACATATTTTTTACAATGCGCATTTAGTTTCATTACTATATTTGCTTGTAAGAATAATAGTAAACAGAATAATTAAAATTCATTCTGTTTGAGTTTTTCACTCCAAAAAATGCCTATAGAGAGTCTAAATCTAATATAGGGATGTATAATTTTATATGCGGCCCGCGGAGATAAGATGCATTTCCAAAGTAGCCCGCAAGATCATTTGGGTTGGCCACCTCTGGTCTAAACATTAAATTTTCTGCCAGCAAAATTATTATACGTATAAAAAACAGTATTAATATTGTTAGAATTTAAAAATCACACATAAAAATTCCTAAAATATAACTTTTTTTTTTTCTGCCCAAATATTTTATTATAGAAATTTTCAGTGAAAAATTTGTAATTTAATATTTAGTTAAATAGTAAATTTAAAGTGATAGCATATAAATCCACATTCTCTATTCTTATTTTGACTATTTTTGTCATTTATATAAAAATAATATGGAAATCAATAATTAAAAAATATTTTCAATTACTTATTTAGTTCAATAATTTTAGATTTAATTTATAAAAGCATTTTTTTTCCTTTAGTGAAAAAGATATAGAAACACGATCGAAATATCTGTTAAGTCTAGAAAATATCTGAAAACTTTTGTAGAATATTGTACATTCATCATTTTGAAGATTCATCATTAAAGGGAATAATCTCTATATTAATTCTTTTTTCGAATTAAATTGTATTAAAGAAATATCTACTAATTTAGATACGATTATTAATAAACTATTAATGATTATTTATAATACGAGTTTAAAAAAATAAAAACTTCGAATTGGAAAAAAAAAATATTGGTTAAAAATCAAAACAGCAAACAACATACGAAACACAAAAATATTTTTGTGCAATTTGTAAACATAGAGTATTTGATGACTGTATTCATTTAGCATTGCTACTTTAATAAAAAAAGTTAGAACAACTATTTTGGTAAAATAAGAACACAACATTTTTAAATTAGAAAACAAACATATGCGTATGTGTCAAAAAGTTGTGTGCTGTGATTATCCATAAAAATTAATCCATCAACGTATTCTATTCAATGATAAAGACTTTAAACATCACAATGAATATTTTTTTAAATGATTTCAGAACTCTTTTAAACACTACGCATGTCTTTCAAAATGTCACGCATTTTAGTACCAAATAAATTTTAGTACCTATCACAAGTTTGATGGAAGCATAAACATTTTATCTTCAAAATAAAATAAAACAGAAACAAAAGTTTATATATATATGTATATGTATATGTGTGTGTGTGTGTACACTTTTTGTTTCTATTTTATTTTATTTTAGAATAAATATATATATGAATATTAAATATTTAGTTAAATTGTAAATTTAAAGTGATAACACATAAATCCACATTTTCTTTTATTATAAATATTTTTTTCTTTTATATAAAAAAATATGGAAGTTAATAATTTAAAAATATTTTCAATTAATTATTTAATTCAATTGTTTTAGATTTAATTTACGAAATCATTTTTTTTTTTTTTTAATGGAAAAGATATAGAAATACATTCGAAATATCTATTAAATCTACAGAATATCTGAAAAATGTTGTAGGATTTTGTACATTCATCATTTTGTAGATTCGTCATTAAGGGAATTAATTTTAAATATTTTTAAAATTCAATCATATTAAAGAAAAATGTATTAAACATTTAGATACGATTATTAATAAACTATTAAAACTAGTGAAGCCACAAAACGGCTTAAAATTTCACTACCCAAACTCAGACGATTTTCAAAATACCGCGAAAAAAAAAAAGGAACGAAACAGGTGGGCTATCATCTCTCTGTCATTAAACGAAATCTTCATAATGCAAATCAGAAAATGTGCATCTAAACTCGTTTTCACGGAAGACCTCATGTTGCGACTGCGGCCCTACCCCCACCTCAACCCCTCTGGGGTCCCAAACAGTTGTAGCCCGGTTTCACGTGGGCAAGCATGCGTTCAAGAAGAGAACAAAAATCACTTCTAGAAAAGAAACTCACCTTTTTCTTCGCGAATAGCACTGGCGAAGGACACCAAAACGACGAGGACGACTTTTGCAGTAAACAATATTTTAGTATCCATGTCTCAGGTGGTGATTGTTGTCTGTTTATTGTTTTTTTCCTCCCCGTACTACAGTAGGCCCATCACACACTGTTTGTGTCACTCGGAAAATTTCGTAAACACAAGCACCAGACAAGACTCTTAGGAACGATTCTCAAACGAACTACTCCGACCGAATCCCTCAAAGTTCTGAAAAGACTTCTCGCATCGCAGTTCGCCTCCTACGAAGTCGGTCCCTTCCGATTGGTTGCTTCTCCGCCCGACTTCAAGATTTCTGGTGGGTTGCCAAGATTTGGCGCTTTATCGCCGTTTACTCTCACCTTTGGGCGTGCGGGACTTAACAGTGTGGATTGTTGTTTTTCTTATAAAAAAAAAGGAGAGTACGTTGAAGGAGGAAGGGCGTTTTGTAAGCCTTTTATTCTCCCGATTGTCTTGATTTAATTTTGGTTGTAGAAAAGGTTTGATCGCAACGGTGAATCAATTGTTATATAAGGTGGATCTAGAAAACGGTTTTTTGGAGGAGGTGGTCTTGTATTGAACGGTCTTATGAATCACACAAAGTAATAATTACAAAAGTTACACTTTGGAGTAACTCTTTTTTCAGTTCCTTCTATTAGCTCACACTCTCCCTATAAATATCTTGTTCAAATTTTCAATCGATCATAAAATACTTTTTATTCATCCACTCAAGTTCAATACATTTTTTTAACTTGTAGTGGATGACATTTGATGTTAATTAATACAGTTTTTTCAAATATTAATTCAGTAATTAAATTTAATTAATTAATTTTAGTTTTTTTTAGATTTCAGTTGCATATATCTACAAATAGATGGCGTCCGATAAATTTTAAAAAATGAATGAAAATTATTTATAAAGGACTTTCTGCAATAGAGTGAAAAAAAAAGTAGGAATTGACTTTAAAATTTTTTTTTTATATTACTTGTTTTGTAGAGTAGCGATAAAAAGCATTGCAAAAAGATATTAAAATAAACTAGTAAAATATATGTAACATTGATATACGTTTATGGTTATTTTAATTATGAAATAAACTGTGCACAAGCTAAACATACTAACTAAATATATTGCTTTAAATAAATTTGTATACATTTGTTCTTGTCTTGAATGATGAACTATGTTATTTTATATATATATATATATATATATCAAAGTTTTTAATTTGGGATTGCCTATATTTTGGATGAATAAATAGTATTAAAACAGATTTTTTATTAAATGTTTTTAATAAATTATTATTATTATTTTTTCAATTAATAACATAACATAACAATTACATAATTTATATAATTTTAATTTTTTTATTTTAGCAATATTTATTTAAATTCTTCTTCTTAAATTATTATGTTAATATTAGAAAACCCGCCAATGCTTCGTTATTGCTAAATCTAATAATATAATCTCTAAATCAGGGGTGGCCAACCCAAATGATCTTGTGAGCCACTTTGGAAATGCATCCTAACTCCGCTGGCCGCATATAAAATTATATATCCCCATATTAGATTTAGACCCACTATAGACATGTTTTGGAGTAAAAAATGGAAATATAATGAGTTATTTTTGTGTTCACTATTATTCTTACATGTAAATGTAGATAATATAAAATAATGATACTAAACACACATTGAAAAGAAATATATAACACTAAAAATGAAATATAAAAAATATACAAATATAAACGAAATAAAAAAAAAATCACTAAAAAATATTTGTTTTACTAGTGCGATATTTATTTCTCCACTCTTTCACTTAGCTTTTGCAAATCGATCTCAATTTGTGTATTTGCGCATCGTAATTAGTGTTGCGTCAGTTACGTTTGTGAGTGTTTGGTCAATTTGATTTTAGAAAGAAAAAAGAAAAAAAAACTCTTCGCAGGTGTAAGTTGAACCAAAAGAGCTAACAACTTCATGTCTGGTTTGTTCTGTTATTAACAATCAACTATGCATATCTAGGGATGGTCACTGAGGTCACTTAAAGAGAAACATAGAACCTGGTATATTAGATGTTCCAAGATGCGAGATCATGAGTTCACAGAATATAATTTAATTAATGTTTAATAAATTTGCAGACTGTGTTCTTACCAGTTCCTTTTTTCAAAGAGCGAACACAATTGTGAAAAGTGTAATGTTTCTCGTAATGTAATCTAGCATCGATTTCTCGCATCGATACATCGATAGACTACATCTAGAAACTCATTCTTAGTTTCAATTAAGAATTGTCTGAGTTTCTTCGGAAGCAAATGTGGACTAATTACTCCTAAAAGTATTCCCGGAAGGCAATGTTCTCTCCGCTGTCGCTAGTTAGCGGATTGCTGGTGATTACATAAGTGGAACGTGAGGCATGATGATGTTCACCAATCCCCTCAATCAGCATGGAGGAATTTATATCATTGAAGAAACTTCAGATGAAAGTCACAAATTGCTAAAGGATATTGCGGCAACTGCTCAGGATCTTATCTTGAAGAATGTTGAAAAATTTGATTGATTCGACTTGAAGATGTTGAAGAAGCCCCCAAGTCAAAATCCTGGGGGCGTACCTGCATAGTTAAGTACATAAAAACCGTGTTCAAACATGCATTTCTTATTTATTTATTTATAAAAGACTTTATATATGCATATGTTTCACTAGTAGAAGATATATAATCATATTAGTCATCAGAGGAGTACTTTCAGGTGAAACTTCAAGTATTTACGGTATTCAAATATTTTCGTATGTGCAAAAATCGTATAATTTCAATTCAAGACACTCTATCACAACGATGGTCAATTAAGAAACCATGGGCTTGATCCTGCTTCCACAAACTCTCAGGTTTGTCTTCAAAAGAAGGATTCACTGGAGGGTTGACAGTGATTTTTTCAGGAGACTTTTTTTTTATTGAAATTTACAAGAATTTCTCGTCTACCACAAAGTATCAAACGAGACTTACAAAAGTAAGTTGTAAATACATCAATGACAAAATAGTAAAAACATCAAATAAAAAGTAAATTTAAAAGTACACATGACATTACAAAAGTGAAATAAAATAAAAGAAGGATAGAAAACGGATTTAAGAAACGTCAAAATAAGAATTAACAACATTACAGAGAATTAACAACATTAAAAGCAGGCTTCTTATTAATAAATTGACAAAAGTTTGTTGGCCATTTGACTTTTTGGGGTACAGCAATTGATTTCATGTACAATATTAATAATCTAAATCGATTGGGATGTGACATTTTTGAAATGAAAAGTTGGATTTGGCTGCCTTTCAATAGAACCCAGATGAGCAATTATCTGCAATTGCCGATGATGGTTCTTTTCACTGAAATTTACTTACAAAAAATACATGGCGATGTTGTTTTGGAGATATTCCACTACTGTGTCCAAAAAGTAAGATCAACTTTCAATTTAAAATTCCCGGGGCATATGGAATTTCAATTTTTTTTCTATTTTAGGTTGTTGGCACTGTCCTTGACATCTGTGTGGAATGTGAGGTCAAAATATTCATTGGCTTTGTGAGACGCTAAAACTGACTCCGGCGATTTTTGAAATGTCTGAATTAATTGAGCACAGAACTCGCATTAAATTTTGTTTGTGGAACTGTATAGATTGTGGCAAAAGGCATTCGGTGAGCATTCCTATATCGGAAAGAAATGCTTAGAAGTGGTATAAAATGTTCAAAGACGGCAGAGAACGCCTTGAAGACGAAGAGCCCTCTGGTCATCAACCTCAACCGACGAAGCACACGTCCAAAAAATTAAAGATTTTTATAATTGCAAACCGTCGATTTACAATTAGAGATTTAGCTGATGATGTTGGAATTTCAAAAAAATCGGTCAATTCCATTTTGAGCCTTAAACGCATCAAATCTCGATTGGTACCGAAAACACTGAATGCGCCAGTTCACACTGCATTGATTGTGACTTTTTCGCCAAAAATGAAACTCATATCATTCCACAACCACCGTATTCACACCGTGCGACTTCTGGCTATTCCCTAAACTCAAAAGATCACTCCGAGGACACCGTTTTGAGTCGATTGAAGAGATTCAATGTAAATCGCCGCGCGCTTTGAAGGCCATCCCTGATTATTTAAGCCATGACTATTTAGCGTACATTGAGGGTTGGAAAAAAAGTTGCCATAAGTGCATTGTGTCCGGAGGGGATTACTTTGAAGGCGATGAAATAAATTTGGAAGATTAAATAAAGAGTTTTTGAAAAAAAAAATCATAATAATTGGTCTTACTTTTTGAGCACAGTAGTACTTTTACGGCTAGTCCCTCGGCCATCAGGCGCCACTTGCATATTTCCAGAAGATGAATTTTTATAAAACCACCTATCAATTAACTGAAACCTTTTAAAAGTTAAAAAAAATCTCGCATCATCACAAAGTTTGCACTGAAAATCTCACTTCCGTATCATTAATTGTCCTTTTTTCTTGAATTTTTAAAATTTACACTGATATTCTTCCTACCCTGTATATACAATACGAATTTTTGGAAAGGAATTCGTTGAAAGTAGTCCATCACATACAAACCGGCCAACTAGGCCATTCTATTTGCTGCTAACTCTGACGAGAAGCGTCCAAACAAGAGTCAACAATCGCACTGTTTGGAGGCGCATCCGAACTAACCTCAATCTGTGCTGCTCGTTATACCCGATAGCTTGATCAAACAGAAGAGGAATCTCATTTCTGGCACATTACTTCGCCACCTGCCATGTTGAATTAGCTGTCGTTACTTCTCTGCATGTTGTATACTTAGCCATGTCAAAGACTTTTCAGAGTCAACACTTTGTTTTTTCAGCGTGTCGAAGAAGGCGCCATTTTCCTCACCTCCAAAAGATCACTTCTTTTTTCTTTCTTTCTTCTTTTTCTTTTTCTGTGTGAAAAGATATTTGCTGCTGGGAGTCATTTATTCTAAACTCATATCTCGTCTTACGGTCTGATGAATCCGTGATACTCAATGTCGTCCTCAGGTTAAATAAAACGTTGTACCACAAGAAAAAAAATTTATCTATATTTTATAAAAAAAAAGTTTTTTAATTAATTAAAAATTTTTTTACTTGATTCTATAATTTCGATTCGTTTTTTTTTTTTTCTTTTTTTTTCCAAGATAGAAATGGGATCTCTTATTGTTATTTTTGTGTCACGGTGACAGAAAAATCACTGCAAAAAAGTTATAATTGTGATAATGATTTGTAAACGTTAGTACAAAGTAATTCACATTGAAAATTATGTTTGAGTGTTTTAGGCAGAATACTTCATATAAAAGTGCGGCCTGATGGTCAATTAGCTAGCGTTCTGGCCTTTGGAACCACAGGCTACAGATTCGAATCCTGGCGAGGGCATGGATGTTTGTTAGTGGTTCGGAATCCCATTCTAGGTATGTCCCTGTCTAATTAGCTTAAAGTGCTCACAAAATGAGTTTTATTATTGGCGGTAATAAATTTTTTTCCTGCAATTACAGCCTATAAAAGTGACAAAAAATCATCAGGGTTTAAATTCATACTATGGGTAACGGATTCGATTTTCCAACAAAGTAAACCTGGTTCTGGATCCAGCAAACAATACTATCAAAAATTCCAATGTCTACACGAAGGATTGGTAATATAAAGCTGGATTTCCTCCAATTACTGAAATCTCACGACTTAGAAAGCCAGCCAATTAGAAACCCGAATGGATAGAAGATCAAACTTCCAAATAGTTGGCGTTTGAAGACGTGATTTGGTTTGGTTTGTTGCTCTATAGTCCTTTTTTTCCCCCCTATACTTTGGGCTAATTAGACCGGAACCTACAATTTAACGTGAATTCCAACCGCTAACAAATACCCATGTCACCGCAAGAATTCGATCCTGAAGCCTGTGGTACCAATTGCCAGAGCGCTAGCTAATTGGCCATCGGGCTGCTTTGAAGACGTGACTGAATAACCTTATGTTCTACAAATGACCTCAAATCAAAATTTAAGACTATTTCGGTTAATGTTGAATTAATGAAATAAATGAACAATTAAAACGGAAATTGAAATCGGAATTAGCTTAGTTGTGAAAATTTGTATTACACATGAATGTATAAATAAATTTATCATCTGTAACCATAATTTATTGATTTATGATGAACAATATTTCACGATGCTGAGAATTTGACATCGATGTCTTTTTATAAGTATCGATCTTAAATTTTAATTCCAAAATAAATTCTAAATCACGCCTTATCCCTTCACATTCTGAATTACCGAAATCTTAATCTATCAGTATTGACAGTCATTTTTCTGTTAAATAGCTCTGAATCCTATTAATCAAACCATTTCTTGAGATAAGTGCGAAGATGACTCAGAAAGTGTGTTAAGCAACACGAAATCATTATTAATAAAAGGCCGAACTATATCTTTTAAAGAGAAGTAACCGGATAGCACGCTAATTAGATCGAATTTCATTCCGAAAAGAAAAGATTCTTTGAAAATGTTCAAATGCCTCGACCGCCGGGGTGAGGCAATGATTAATTTAATGGAGAAAGATCAAGTGACTCTTAAAACCATTGAATAAATAAAAAAACCTTAAAGATTATTCCCAAAACTTTTAATTAGATGCACTAGGGTTTTCCATAAATGTGAGTCATTATTTCGTGGATTTGTAATGCGTTTTGTGGAGAATCATTAGTTTATATTTTTATAAAATGCACAATTAAAATATTTTAATAATAGTTTATGTGTTATTAAATAAACTTAATTATTAATTAGACTTGGAAAATTTTTTTTTTTTTTTTTTTGAAAGAGCCTATCATTACGGTGTTGTAAACCGCTACTGTAAATTTTTTGATTTTTAAGCACAACATGTTTATATAATCGTATTTTATTTAATTTATTTTAATTTATTCCTATTTATTTTAATTTATTTAATTTTATATTTTATTTCTAATTTATTTATTTCTATTTTTTATTTTAATTAATTAATTAATTGTATTTGATTTTTTATTTCTAATTTATTTATTTCTATTTTTATTTTAAATAATTAATTACTTTTATTTGATTTTTTATTTCTAATTTATTTTTATTTCTATTTATTTATTTTATTTTATTTTCTATTTCTATTTATTTATTTTAATTTTTATTTATTTATTTTTTGTCATATTTTTTGGCACAGTGATTGATATTTTCAGTTTTTTATTGCGAATATTTTTATACAATTTTTATTTTAGTTTTATTGAAATTAAGCCATTTTTTCTGATTACTTATATATGATAAATTCGTTATAATACTTTTCATTATTGATGCTTTGCCTCTAATATGTCCAATCTTTTAGCTTTCCTCTAGTTATTTAGGGAAAAAAATCTATATAGGATTACATTTGAAAAAAAGGCTATAAAAAGCCGCATTTGTTAATTAAAAAAAAAAGGTATGAAAAGCTGCATCAAAAAAAAAAAAAAAAAAATGAACATTATGTAGGCTAGCATTTGAAGGGAAATTTTTGATCACGCATAAGTATCAAAGTAGTTAATAGTCTTTAGCTTTCTTTTAGCTATTTAGGAAAAAAATTTATATAGGATCACATTCGAAAAAAAAGATATGAAGAGCTGTATTTGAAAAAATAAAAAAATAAAAAAATAAGAACATTATGCAGGATAGTATCTGATGGGAATTTTTTGATCACGCATAAGTATATATAGTATAGATTTTTTTCCTAAATAGTTAAAGGAAAGCTAAAGATTATTAACTACTTTGATACTTATGCGTGATCAAAAACGCGCGTATTATCATTGTGCGTGATCAAACATTTCCCTTCAAATGCTAACCTGCATAATTTTTCTCTTCAAATACAGTTCTTCTTATCTTTTTTTCGAATGTGATCCTAGCAGCATTTGATGGGAAGTTTTTGATCACGCATAATGATAATACGCACGTTTTTGATCACGCATAAGTATCAAAGTAGTTAGCCAGTCTTTAGCTTTCTTTTAACTATTTACGAAAAAAATCTATGTAGGATTACATTCGAAAACAATTCTATAAAAAGCCGCGTCTGAAAAAAAAAAGAACATTATGCAGGATAGCATTTGAAGGAAGTTTTTGATCACGTATAATAATAAGCATTTAAGTAATTAATAATAGTCTTTAGCTATTTAGGGAATATATATGTAGGATTATATTCGAAAAAAAAAAAACTATAGAAAGCCACATTTGTTAAAAAGAAAAAAGGTATGTAGAGTTGCATTTGAAAAAACAAAAGAACATTATGCAGGATAGCATTTGAAGAAAAATTTTTGATCACGCATAATAACAAATATTTAAGTAATTAATAGTCTTTAGCTTTCCTTTAACTATGTAAGGAATATATATACATATATATAGGATTACATTAAAAAAAAAATGCTATAAAAAGCCACATTTGTTAATTAAAAAAAGTTATGTAGGGCCGCATTTGAAAAAAAAAGTTGCTATGCACAAATAATTTTTTAAACCATTGAACAGGTTAAGAAGTTATGTAAGAATCAGGGAAGAAGAAAATCTCAGTATATAAAAATTCATAGAATGACACTTAAATAAATTTAAAAAAAACTTCTTTATTTTGTGCATATATTTTATTTAAGTTATTAGTATTTTAAAAATAAATTAAATAAAAGCATAAAATTTTAGATTCCAGATGAATATTGTGTTTTACAGATTATTATTATTATTATACTAGGCCACTTTCAGAACCTCATGGAAAAAGGGCAAAGGTAAGGGTCGGATATACGGCTACAATTTAAAATTTTTTACACAGTTTCAATTTCAATTTTTTTTATTTCGCATTAGCTATGTTAATTTTGTATCATCATTGATCCAAAACCAGTATTTGTTCTAAACACATCCATCAAATAGTATCTAAAATAAGTTTTGCAAAATATAAAATTTTTTTTTTTTAATTTAAGAACTACTACTATTTTCTTTATTGGTTAATCTAACATTACAATTCTGGACTATAAACTTTTAATCAAAATATGTTATGTTTTGTGTATGTATATCTTTTTTTTTTTCAACTTAGTTCAACATACTCGTAGAAGAGTTTAAAAAAATAAAGATTTTATAAATAATATTTCAAACTGTAAAGAATGCAGCAGTAAAAGTTTTTTTTTCTAAAACTCTTTAATAACAATATAACAACATTTACGTAATGTATAATGCACTAAAAATATAATTTAACATAATATTAATAAACATAAAGTTTCATCTATCTCTGAATTCTAAAGTGTACAATTATTACTTATTTGACTTTGAAAACAATAGTCACTGTCAAATGCAAGCATGAACATAAAACAGGATTATGTTCATGTCCTAAAAATGTCTTTATTATCATGTATAAAAATAATTTTATGTCTAATTTTTAAATGTATCCATATTAATCATATTTTTAAAGGACTAGAAGGTGATATTAATTTGTATGCGGCGGCTCTTAAATAAAAAATGAAAACTTAAACCTATGAATTTTAAAAGTTTGGCTAGAATCTTGGAGTTGTGGAGTTAGTACTACTGTGCCCAAAATGGAAGACCAATTATTATTATTTTTTTAAACTCTTTATTTAATCTTCCCAATTTATTTCATCGCCTTCAAAGTAATCACCTCCGGACACAACGCATTTATACCAACTTTTTTTCCAATCCTCAATGCATGCTAAAAAGTCATCGGCAGGGATGGCCTTCAAGGAGAGCGGCGATTCACGTTGAATCTCTTCATTCGCTCAAAACGGTGTCCCCAGAGCGGTCTTTTGAGTTTATGGTCAGAAGTCACACAGTGTGAATACGGTGGTTGTGGAACGATATGGGCTTCCTTTTTGGCGGAAAAGTCACGAAGAATCAATACAGTGTGCGCTGTCGCATTCAGTGTTTTCAATCACCAATCGAGATTTGACGATTGGTGATTGAAAACACTGAATGCGACAGCGCTCGATTGGTACACTGATTTCGCATTCAGTGTACCAATCGAGATTTGACGTGTTTGAGGCCCCAAATGGAATTGACCGATCCATTTGAAATTAAAACGTCATCAGCAAGGTCTCTAATTGTGAATCGACGGTTTGCAAGCACCAAATCTTTAATTTTTGGACCTGAGCTTCGTCGGTTGAGGTTGATGGTCGACCAGAGGGCTCTTCGGCTTCAGCGCATTATCTGCCTTCTTTGAACTGTTTATATCACTTGTAAACATTTATTTCCGATATAGAAATGCTCACCGAATGCCTTCTGCAACATTCTATACGTTTCCGCAAACAAATATAGAAAGGACTGAAAAGTGATATTAATTTATATGGGCCCTTTAAATAAAAAAATGATAACTCAAACTGGATTATAAAATCTTGGCTAGAATCTTGATGTAGAGTTAGTATTCGTATACTTAGCAATAGTTGAACTGCATTACAAGTTATATTTATCAAAGTTATAACATCTTCTACGAATTCCATTCCTGTTCAATGACCCATATTAAAGGAAGCTAAATTTATTTTTGAAGATTATGACATTTTTCTCTCTAAGAAATACCCTAAAGGATATTGCCCACCTGGAACACTCAAAATTCCAAACAAGGCTTAAGAACCTGTAATTTTGTGTCTGCATTCCTCTTCGTCGACATCTTAAACTGATTATTACAGGAGTCTCGACCCTTATTTAAGGATAGTTTTAATCATTTTTTTATTTCTAGATTTGAATTTGAATTTATTCAATATCAATATATAGAATTATACATGTAAATCATCTTTTTTCTTGAAAAACAATTATTTTTCAAGAAGAAATTTGCATTTATTTTCTAACAGAAATATTTTGATTATTATTTATTTTTTGCTAATTAATAAAGTATCTGAATAAATAACTTTAATATTTAGTAATTTTTTTATTTAACTATTAATTTTTTCGTGATAAAATCATTATAAATTATTCTTTATTATTTATTTGCATTACTTCATTACATTAAAATATTTAATATTTGTTATCTGTTAACTAATATAATATTTTATACTTGATATTTTATGATGTTAATATTTAATACTAGTTATATGTTAACATATAATATTTAACACTTCTTGTCTTATACTGTTAATATTTAATACTTGTTATCTGTTAACTAATATAATATTTAATAATTGGTGCTTTATACTGTTAATATTTAATACTTGTTATCTGTTAACTAATATAATATTTAACACTTGTAGTTTTATACTGTTAATATTTAATACTTGTTAGCTGTTAACTAACATAATATTTAATACTTGCTGTTTTATACTATTAACATTTAATAGTTGTTGTATATTGTTAATATTTAATATTTGTGTCTGTTAACTAATATAACATTTAATACTTGATATTTTATACTGTTAATATTTAATATTTGCTGTCTGTTAACTAATATAATATTTAATACTTGATATTTTATGTTGTTAATATTTAATACTTGTTATCTGTTAACATATAATATTTAACACTTCTTGTCTTATACTGTTAATATTCAATACTCGTTATCTGTTAACTAATATAATATTTAATACTTGATATTTTATGATGTTAATATTTAATACTTGTTATCTGTTAACATATAATATTTAACACTTCTTGTCTTATACTGTTAATATTTAATACTCGTTATCTGTTAACTTACATTTTCGAATCGAATCCAATTATTCTACAAGCTTTAAATATATTTAAAGTGTCTTCTCTAAAATTAAGCGTTGCTCTAAATTGTTAACAATTTTTAACTAAATTATTCTGGGAGAATTGCCCCACATTTCAAAAAAAAAGTCCATTCAAGATGTCTGGTTAATGTGTTAAATCACTACTAAGTCTACTATTTTGTATATGAAACTTCAAGCTCATTACACAGTAACTAACACATTCACTTATGGTCACTGGGCTATTATTAGGAAGTTCCGAATACAAAATATTTAGCCTTAATTTTTTTAATGTCTATGGAACAGTGACTTTAAATTAAAACACAGTTAATTTATACAGTTTATTTAGGTTACTCACCGATGCATTCGATTAACAATCCTTTTGTAAACTGATGATCAGTTGCAGTCATCTTAGCATCTATATACTGAATTCATCCTTCAGTTTTGTATAATCTGTTGAAGCAATTACAAAAAACATTATTTAATTTCTCTTGCGGTTGACCACTTTCAGTGAAATGATATATGTTTTTTTTTGCTTTAATCAATTAAAATACAGAAAAATTATAAATAACATAATAGCGTGAAATTTCATTATGGGAGGTCATAGAAAGCCAAATACATTGGCTTACAAACATTTTGAAATACTACTGTGCCCAAAAAGTAAGACCCCAAAGTTTTTTTTCAGAAACTCTTTATTTATTCTTCCAAATTTATTTCATCGCCTTCAAAGTAATCCTCTCCAGACACAATGCACTTATGCCACCTTTTTTTCCAATCCTCAATGCCTACTAAAATGTCATCGTCAGGGGTGGCCTTCAAACGCGCGGCGTTTCACGTTGAATCTCTTCAATCGACTCAAAACGGCGTCTCCCGGAGTGGCCTTTCGAGTTTAGGGAAGAAGTCGAACGGTGTGAATACAGTGGTTGTGGAACGATGCGGGTTTCATTTTTGGCGAAAAAGTCACGAAGAATCAAAACAGTGTCAGCTGGTGCATTCAGTGTTTTCGGTACCAATCGAGATTTGACGCGTTTGAGGCTCAAAATGGAATTGACCGATCCTTTTGAAATTCCAATAACATCAGCAAGGTCTCTAATTGTAAATCGACGGTTTGCAGGCACCAAATCTTTAATATTTTGGACGTGAGCTTCGTCGGTTGCGGTTGATGGTTGACCAGAGGATTCTTCGTCTTCAACGCGTTCTCTGCCTTCTTTGAACTGTTTATACCATTTCTAAACATTTCTTTCCGATATAGAAAGGCTCACTGAATACCTTCTGCAACATTCTATACGTCTCCGCAAACAAAATTTAATGCAAATTCTTTGCTCAATTAATTCAGACATTTCAAAAGTCGCCGGAATCAGTTTTAGCGTCTCACAAAGCCAAGCGTAACTGAAACACTAATGAATATTTTGACGTCCAATTTCACACAGATGTCAAGGGCAGTACTAGCAACCTTAAGAACCTTGGTCTTACTTTTTGGACACAGTAGTATTGCGACTTCTATCAATTTTAATTTAATGAAGTTTATCAAAAAGTTAATCAAACAATGTTTTACAAATTAGTCGTAGAAAAAAACAATAAGCTTATTTTCTGTCTTGAAAAATACAAAAATTATAAAAATAGTTTTTGAATTTAATGCGTGATCAGCTTCCATAGAGAGTGAGCATCTGTAAAACTTTGAAAGTGCTAAAGATATATTCTATGCATAAAATGCATAATCATACACTGCGTAAAAAAAGTAGAAGGACAGTGTTTTTTTGCCAATTAATATCTCTTATTTTCTCCTAACTACCAGATATTTATGCAGATTTAGTTTAATGACCCTTTTTTTCATTTTAGGCAAAAATTAAACATCTACTACTAATATTAATAATAAAATTAGTAGATATAATTTCCGGTGCGTAAAAAAAGTAGAAGGACACTTGCTAATATATTTAATTTAGTGAGTTGTTCTTTAGTTAAATAGTGATTTTGTACTTTGTTTTATCCTTTTCGGTCAAAAAATCTAATTTGTTTAAAAGTTACGCTGTTTCTCCGTTCTCAGAAATGCCTAAAGGAATACCTTTAAACGATTTTCAAAAAGGCCAAATTTCCGCATGTCAAAATGATAGTAAAGGTGTCAGAGAGTTTGCTCGATTGTTGCAGGTGAGCCCCAATACAGTTTCAAACTTTATCAGAAATCCTTATAAAATGGAAAGAAAAAGAAGACTGGTAGACCGAAAAGTTAACACCACCTGATGAACGAAAACTTGTTCGTGTGCTTAAGAAGAACAAAGGAAGTGTTTCAAAGGCAAGAAATCAAGCAGGACGTAATCATGTGACGAAACAAAGAAGTTTACAACTATATTAAAAGATCTAAAAAAATTATTTTCAAAAAAACGGAAACATCATCCTAAGTGGACACAAGCTCACATTGATAACCGTTTAGTGTGGGCTAAGGAGCACATGTCCTGGACTACAGAATGGACTTCTGTGATATTTTCCGATGAAAAGAAATTAAACTTAGACGGTCCAGACGAATATCAGCACTACTGTCATTGTCTGGGGAATGAAGACGAATACTATTCAACACGACAAATGGGAGGAGAAAGTTTAATGGTTTGGTTGGCTGTTGGATACGGAGGAAGGACAAGTCTGGCTTTCTTAAATGGTAGGCAAAAACATACAGACTACATTCAAGTGCTGAATTACGAGCTTCTTCCTTATGGCTCTGACTTGGGGGTGAAGAGTGGAAGTTTCAGCAAGACGAAGCTTCCATTCACACCGTGACTGAGTCAAAAATTGGTTCCTAACAAATAATGTGGATGTTTTACCATGGCCAGCCAAAAGTCCTGACCTTAATATAGTGGAAAACATCTGGGCAATGCTAGTTCGTCGAGTTTATGCTGATGGAAGGCAATTTGATTCACTAACTCAGCTTCGAGAAGCATTGAATGACTCGTGGGACAATTTTTGTCAAACAGAAGTTCAATCTCTATAAAATTCACTTCCAAACAGAATATTTGAAGTTATAAAGGCCAATCGGAAGAACATTCCGTATTAAAATCACTATTTTTTCATTCATTATAATGCTGTCCTTCTACTTTTTTTACAAAGTTTCAAAAAAGAGAAACTATTTTTGTTGCCATTAATATTTTATGTTTGAATATCATAATTCTGATGTTAAAATTGTATTTTTAAAATATTTGCAAAATGTTTCTAATAAAATATTTTAGTAAAATAAAATATTTTTCGGTTACTGTTACAAAATCAAGTGTCCTTCTACTTTTTTTACGCAGTGTAAAATGATTATGCTTATTAAATCAGTTGGCAAAAAATTTGTCTTCTTACGAAGGTAACTCTCCACCAACCAAGCTTTATGTGGTCTAATATTATCGTCTTGTAGGATGAAGAAGTCACCAAATACACTTGCGTAAAGGTGCTAAAGAGATGTTCCATACTTAAAATGATTATGTTTATTAAATTAGTTGGCAAAATATTTCATTATTCTTCTTACGAAAGTAATTCTCCACCCAACCAAATTTTTATGTGTTCTAACATTATCGTCTTGTAGGATGAAGAAGTCATCAAATATGTTTGCATAAAGGAGCTAATGAGATGTTCCATGCTTAAAATAATTATGTTTATTAAATCAGTAGGCAAAAAATTTCATTATTTTCTTACGAAGGTATTTCGCCACTCAACCAAGCAAACCCAAGAATGTTGTTTCTACTATAGAACGAAGATGTTTTATACAGCAATAGCAGTGCTTGAGAAGATGTTGGTGTGACTATCCAAAGAGATATCTGACGTGCCCTTACACTGGACCCACCAAATCTGTCATTGTGACTGGTATAATAGCTTATTCCGAGCTCCAGCCAGACCAATAATATTCATGTATCTCTTCATAAATAAAAATTGCTCTTGTCATTAGAAAATGCAGTTTTCCATTGATTTGCATTCCGATTGGCAAGCAAACGTGTCCAATTTAACTTTTCATTTTGATGGTTTGTTATGAAAAATGAACGCAATACTGGACATCTTGTATACAACCCTTATGTGTGTATTGGATCTGAATATCAACCTTCCAGTGTTTACTATAAAGTATCTGACGCAAACTGTTGTAGAGATCTCCTTTCATTAACCGCAAATAGGACTTAATAGCACATCTGTGCACTTGCAGTTGTAGGTCTTCCACAGGTACCTTCTAGAAGTTGATTCGGCCAAATCGCAAAATAGGGGTCGTTTGGATTTGGCAAATAAGTCGCCAAATGTGGTAACTCGAGTTTCTTCAATTTTTCTTTCAGGTTTTTTGCAATTCATTATATTTACCATGGCTAATCCGTTACTTGGCGCACGATTTTTTGATGCCAAATCCCAATGGCCCTTATTCTCCGATTTTACCGTTATAGAAACGCATTCCACAATGTGATCAAATGAAGAACTCACTATCAACCATATTTCCCATTAGAATTAACTCTAATTGTTCACGATCATAGTTCTTCAGCTATATGTCAGAACATGGTTCAGCTTCAGAACATGGTTTTCTCAAAAAAGCATTTTTTGCCTTCAGAAACTGCAAACGCTCTTAAAACCTGTTTTTTCCTGTTGATAGATATTAAACAACAGAAGGTAGACTTATTTACAAATCATATTTTGATGCAGCAAAGTATTGGCAGAGTACTTCAAAGTGCTGCGAAGTAAAAGTTTATAATTTTAATATTTTTATGAAATTTTTGGTCATGTAATCGCCGTCAGTGAAGTCAGTTAATCATTTGGTTTTTCATGTAAATTGCTATATATAAATCGATAATTAGAAAACAACATTATTTCGAAATAATCACATCAAATCAGTTTTACCTAGAAAACAGTATAAATGCTAATAATACTACTAAATTAAACTAAAATAAATAAATACTACTGTCTTAGTAAAATAAAGTTTACTAGAAAAGTAACGTGTGAATGTGTTTGATTTTTTTAAATAGGTATTTTTTATACCCATTTCTATTTTATCAAAGCCATAACAAAAGTTTTTTAATAGAAATAATTCACAGAAATATTTATTTATCTTTGAGTGAACTTTGTTTGAATGATGATTTAATGATAATTACGGAGATTTTACCGTTGACCCAGACTTAAGAAAACTTTTGATCCACTGCAATCATATACCATATTTAATTATAAAATAAGATTTAATTTATACAGGTAATAATACTGTAATAACCAATGATACAGAAATCAATAAATTTAGTCGAATCTCCATGTCTGTTCAGAAACACTTCTCAACTTTTTGATTTCTTATTTTTTGTGATTGAAACAAGAATACTTCACTCTCTATAATAATATTTTTAATATTTTATAGATTTTATATTTTTATATATAGATGTCAAAATCGAAATACTTTATTTGGAAAATTTTAATGATTGAATGATGGAATAATTTTTAATTAACTGAACTTTTCCCGTTGGAAAACTTTGGATCTACTGCAATCATATACGATTTTATTTAACTAAATAAGTTTTAATTTAGATAACTATCTTAAAATCATTAAATCATTAAAGTGTAATCATTATGTTATCAGTATTAATTAAATCATTGTTATTTTCAGTATAATTAGCTATTTCCATATTGTTAACTGAAATAGCTAATAATATTGAAAGACAACAATGATTTAATTAATAATGATAGCATAATGATTAAACTTTAATGATTGATTTCATGATTTTTAAATTAACTTTTCTTGTTGGAAAACTTTTAATCTACTGCAAACGTATACCATTTCATTTAATGGTAAAATAAGATTTAATTTAGATAGTAAATAATACTGAAAATAATAAATTTAATTGAATCCCCATGTGTATTAAAAAAAAAAAAAAAACTGCTCGACTTTTTGATCTCTTATTTTTTTGTGATTGAAAGAAAAATAATTAATTTATATAGTTGAGATGAGGATGTAACTGTATAAGATTTAATTTAGATAGTTAACAATATGAAAATAGCTAACAATACTGAAAAAAAAAAAAAACCAATGATTTAAATAATAATGATAACATAATGATTAAACTTTAATGATTTTAATGATTGATTTAATGATTTTTAAATTAACTTTTTCTGTTGGAAAACTTTTGATCTACTGCAAGCATTCACTAACTATAAAATAAGATTTAATTTACTGAAATCTATTAATAATTAAATCTTTAATTTACTGAATAATACTGAAATCATTAATAATATTGAAACTAGCAACTGGCGTAACGATTACGGAGTCCAATGGGGATATAACCCCTTAACCTCCTCATCTTAATTCATAGATAAAATTACAATTTTAATTGGCTGCTTTATCGTTAGTAAATAAAAATTACAAGATAAAAAATAATAATATTGAAAACAATAAATTTAGTCGAATCTCCATGTCTGTAAAGAAAAACTACTCGACTTTTTGATCTCTTATTTTTTGTGATTGAAACAAAAAATACTTCAGGTGTCCCTTTGCAAGTGTCTGCGAAACACAGCCGCCTTGACCTTTCAGAAATTCATCCGTTCCTCAAAAGATTCAGACGGAGCGCTCTGAGCCAAGGTGAAGTTATACGAAACGGTTACTTGGATACGAAAACCGGTTGCAACACAAATCGAGCGAGATGAGGCTCACCGAAACTGACAGTGACACACCTAGTCTCGAAACGGAATACACCGGGCCCGATTTTCCAGGAAACCACCCGATAGACACCAGTTCGATTTACGAAGAGTTAGTAATGTGACCATTCGTGAATGCGTCCGCGAAATTAAAGTAAGATTAACTGCGAGGCTGATGCTAGTTAATAGGACTTTTTAGGTCGGTGTCTTTTACCTTAAGGGTAATTCTAGACTAGAGATGAATAGATTTGTTGAGACCTCGGATAGCACATGTCCTTAATGATTTATTAAAGTGCCAAAAAAAAAAAAATAATAATAATAACTTTATCACGTATTATTTAATTAATTTTGCTACAAAGTAAAAATAAAAGGATTTTGTACCCAAACGTAATGGATTGATTGATAGTCTCCTCCAATTAATACAAAACACCACACCACTGTGCCTAGAACTGAGTTGCCCCTTTACAGTTTGGGAATGATGCGGGTGAGAATAATCTGATTGGGCTCTATGACACTCTTACAGTCTTGTGAGACAGTGGCCTACGGCTTAAACTGGATTCCGAACCACTACATGGCTATCCACCGCCAGGAATCGAACCCGAGACCTAGGGTACCGAGTGTTAGAAAGCTAGTCACTCGGCCATCAGAATGGCCCGTTGGATAATCTCCAAATCAAGGATGGTTCTTGGAGAGAAACTTGAAACTCAGCAACCTTTAGTGTTTATAATGTTGTAATGTTAATGCGCATGTTAAATCTGTAGACATGAGTGACTGTCAACTTTATTTATTTAATTTTGCCACAAAGTAAAAATAAAGTCACTTTGTATCCGAAACATAAAGGTCTAATGGACAGTCTCTAAATCAACCGGGATTCTTGGGAAGGTTTGAAACTCAACAAGCTTCAGTGTTTATAACGAACAATGCGCATGTTAAATTTGTAGGTCGGAGTGGCTGTCAAATCTATCACACGTTATTTATTCTATTTTGTTACAGAGTAAAAAACACCAATATAAAAAAACCCATTTAAGTCAATTCCTACTTTTTAAGTTGAAATTTTCCTCTTAAATCTGGCGCCATCTATTAGTAGATACATGCAACATAAATCTAAAAAAAACTGAATTTGATTAATGAATTAATATTTGAAAAAACTGTTTTAACATAAAGTATTATCCACTACAAATTCAAAAAATGTATTTGAACTTGAATGGATGAATAAAAAGTATTTTATTAACGATTGAAAATTTGAACAAGAAATATATAGCATACATTTACAATTAAAATTGTAAACTTATGTCCTTTAAAATATTTCCTTTATATATTCTGATGATATTCTGTTAAAGTCTGTCCCTTTATTTTATTCTTATGATATTCTTGATATTTTTAAATTATAAAATTATGTCCAAACTAATTTATAATTAAAAAATATTAAGAATATCATCAGAATAAAATAAAATAAAAATACCAGTAGGATAAAATAAAACAATATTTTTGTAGTAAAATAAGAATATTAATTGGATAAAGTAAAAATAAAAATGTCGTTAGAATAATTAATTGAACGTAATAACTTAATGGTAAACATAATTTTCAAATTTTTTTTTAATATTTTGTCTCCATTTAATCACTGTTCTATTCGATTTCATAACATTAAATATAACATTTTTTTTTATTAAAAATTTTTTTTAAAAATTTCGATTTTTAAATATAAAAAAAAAAAATAATATTTTCTCACTAATTTTACTGCCTGTAGATCACAAGACAAATTAAGAAATTCTAGCGCAGGTAATGATAAACAAGGTTGCCATTTTCTGCCGAATTGTTTATAAGAATCGTACATTTTTTTAATCATTGAAAAGGAAATAGGATTCAAAAAAGGATTCAAACCCAAATAAAATTTCAGGTTGAGTTAGAAATTCTGTTCAAGTTATTAGAAATCATTTATTGCAAATATACTTTAAAATAAACTACAATAATATCCCTAAAAAGTATTGTCTTTTTATATAAGAATTCATTCTCGGGAATACCATATTCAGAAAAATTAAACAATTCAACAAATAATTCGTACTTTATTAGAATTTTAAAATAGAAGAATAAAATTTTCTTATGTTACTAATTTTCTTTCTTTTGTTCTGGTTTTTAGTTAAACTACGATTTCGTGGAAGACACAACATATACTTCAAATTACTTTACACAACTGAATTCTTCAATAGGTTTTTAATTTTTTTTCTTGCCAAATTCTGAAGAATTTTGAAATTCTCTGTCTTTCATAAAAAAAAAAAAAAAAAAGTATTGGATAAAGCAAAAATAAAAATGTCGTTAAATTAATTAAGTGTACTAATGACTTAATGGTAAACATAATTTTCAAATTTCTTTTAAATTTAATCATCATTCAATAACAGTTCTATTGGATTTCATAACATTAAATACAAAAACATTTATTTTTTATTTTTAAAAATAATTTTTCAAATTTTTAAATGTAAAAGAAATTTTTTTTATAAAAAATTAAAAAATAATTATTTATTTATTTATTTTCATTGTTTATTTCAGTAGACTGTTTTAGGAAGAGATTGATATAACGTCATATTTATTCTTAAATATCATAAGCATCTGAATTTGGTTTCAAGACTTTCACTTCTTATCGCTTAACAGAGTGCTTAGAACTTAACGGAAAAAAATTATTTTCTAAAATGAAATTAAATTTTATACATCTATAAATAACTATACATGAAAATCATCCTTTATAAATCAAGTGTCATTTTAATAACTCTTAATAGAAAAAATGTTGCAACTTACCCAACATGGCAAAAAAATGATGCAGATGTATGAAGGCAGATGTTTTCAAAGTTCAGTTGCGAATAGTAAACAAGTTTTTAACAAACAATTTTTATCATTAGAAAAAAAAAAAACCGAAAGTTATTTTCTTCCTTTTTATAACAGAATACAGTTCTCTTAACACCGTAATTCAAAGTTTATTTTTTATCCGGAGCGCGAATAAACACCAGTTCAGAATCTCCAGTTCAAAAAAATAATTATTTTTAGAATTCCATCAATTTGTTATAAACATGTTGCCACACGTGAATTAAATAATCTGTAAAGTAATATCTCGTGCATATTTCAAAATGAAAATATAATTTTAATATTAAAATGAACATTTCATCAAATGTAAAAAATTTTTAATCCTTTAGTTATTAAAATAAAAATGTACAAAAAGTTTTTTTATATTATACAAAAATTAAATATAATAATAAAATAAAAATCTTCGAATTTTTAAAATCCAAACAATTTTTTTTATTATCTTTGAAACGATTTATTGAACGATTAAAGTTTCTGTAAATCTTATCGTTTCAAAATCGTCTGCTTTACGTAAATAGTTATAAAAATTTAAATATAATGAAATCGTTTGGCAATA